>NW_020872203.1:243501-248501 GCF_003789085.1 Penaeus vannamei
TTGGGTAAACATAACGGTACACCTAGTGTGTCGGTATGACGTCTGTACTCCATCCAGTTTCAGGAAAGGGAAAACTGGCAACTCACCCACGACACTCTGGTGTTGACGTCGCAAATTTCAAATGAAAAGTCATACTGCAGATAAGTTTGAAAAATATATGACTGTGAAAAAAATGAAGCGTATCAGCTGATTGAAATCAGATAAGAAACCTAGCAAATCAGAGTGTTTTCAGGGAGTTGCCAGCTGTTTTCTTTCTCGAGACTGGACGCCAGTGTGTGAGGATCCTGCCTATTAGCAAAAAGTGTGCCTGAGTTAGATAGGAGTGTATTGATGTAGTGAAACAGCAGATTTGTATCTGTAATGTGCTTGTGACGTAACAGTGTGTACAGGAGGCTTACAAAACATAATGCAGAGGGCAGATTTTTTTTTTTTTTTTTTATAAAGAGAGAGAAAAAAATGAAGCGAACTGAAACTATTTGATCACTAACACAGAAAAAAGTGTGGTGATAGAATACCTTATGATGTTTTTTTTGTTTTGTTTTTTAACTCTAATATATATGACCAAACTTCTTGACGAACTCAAATCAAACAGAATTAGTCGTGTTTGCAGTGTAAGACATGAATGTCCACTCTGCTGGTATTACATAATAACTGTAACTAGCTGAATGAATAGGACATTTGCCTTACGTCCTCCTCACATACGACAGTAAAATTATATAAAACATGTCCAAATTATGAAGAACTAGAAAGCGTGTTTGGTGTACTCAACGAGTTTGCAAGTTGAATGACCTGGAATTTTGATAACGACACAATAGTATACCGATATTGCAATAAGAGAAATATTAAATTTTTCTTTGATAATAATTAAACCAAATTGTAACCCAACAGTGTGACTGATACGCCACAAATGCACATCAGTGTAACTATACATTTACACTTGTGTAATTGGCAATTTAATGTAGGAATGTATGTGGATATGATGTAACTACATGAGAGGAACATGTGGTTAAAACAGTGTGACGGACCTTTTAGCTTGAGTGTATCGTGTTATTAAGACAGTGACTTGTGTATCGATATGCGAGCTGTAACCAGAGTAACTGGTATGTTAATTACTTCACAAGGTGTAGCTGATTTGCTGCTGCCTATATGACAGTGATAAGCTTTTGTGTATAGTTAATTAATATTATCGTCTTTGGAATAACTAGTGTTGCTGGTTTGTCAGTATCTACACAACAATGTGTCTGGTATGTCAGAAGGTGCACGTCAGCATGCGTGACATGTTGCGTTCCATGCCAGCACACTCGACGTGCCAGCCACCGGGCTACAACACCAAGTTCTCACACAGGATGATCGTTGGTACATTGTTGAGAGTATGTGAAGAACATCATGATATATTTTTGCATTCTTTCTAAGCAAACTACGAGAACTTTTTAAAAGTCTTTGGGTGAGGAAAACCTTCAGAGCTTAAATTTTCATAATAACGCGCTGAGTGAGTGTTGTGCAGGGTACTAGTACAAGCATCTAGCAATCTCCGCTCCACGAGTCGGTGCCTCCCACTACCAAAGCGTCCTTGGCGTGGTGTCTTGTAGACTAATTGTAATGTCCTCTTGTGGATTTGAATTTCCCTCGCTCAACCACGACTTAAACTAGCATTCACGAAGCATACAATCGACTAGTGATTGGCAATGCGTAACACAGCGGCAGCAGCCCAGCTGACACTGACAGAGGTGACCAGCACGACCTTATGGCCAACGTGAACAAGGATCCATGATGGAAACCCTGGGAGTTCCAATGTGCCGACCTCTCACGCCTTAGACTTCGACGAAAGTCTGATCCAAGGGGGGAGAGGGAGAGAAGGTTCACTGTTACGGTGGTTTGCAGTTCCTCTTTGCGTCTTGCTGTCGGATGGAACGTTTTCTCACGGTCTTCTGGTAAGGTATTATTGTTTTCCTCTTGAAGCCCTTTTTTCGCATTTGTATCTCGTTTTTTTTTCATTACTGGACATCTGAGTCTAATGAGCTATAGCGTACACTTCCTTCTACCCTTTTTTGCAACTATTCGATCTAATGTTCTGTGCTCTCTGTTGGGACAGCCACACTTTAATTTCTTTTGGATTCAAATGACCTAAATTTGATAATTTTATTGTTAATACTCAATGTCTTTAGAGTTTATAGTCGTTACTTCACTGGAGCATTTCGTTTGAGTTTCTGCAATGTGCTGCAACTTTTGCTCTTCCTCCGTTTCCTCGTCCGAACTTCGTGACCAACACCATCGCCCATGACCGTCACTTGAGAAACTTGTTCTACCTTCTGGCTAATGTCCTCTGTTGTTCGTGATTCGGGCCCCGTCCTCCGTCCGTCCGAGAAACGAGGGGACCATACCAGGGCCGATCCAAGGCTGTGAGACGGCGACGCGGCGGCAGCGCAGACGTCCGTCGCCGCGGAATCCACAGCCCTTGTGACGCCCTGGGGATGCCAAGGTCGGCGGCCGGCGCGGAGGCAGGATGCGAGGGCCCGATCAATCTCCGCAAACCACATAATTTGAGGCAAGCTGCAATACATCGCCTTGTCGTTGTCACATAAAGGATACAGAAAACAAAGGAACCGGGCTTGATCATAACTGTGAGCTGTATGTCCTTTTCAACATACTTTACCAGGAATTTTAAGATGGCAGACCTGCTACACACGGGGAAGACGTGTAGCGGGTATTGCCGTCTCCTGCAAGTCTCTTGCTCTTTGTTGATTTAACATACAAAAGGGCGTAGCTTTAAACTATTACATCTCACTGAGAATAGAAAAAACAAATCTGTTTATCAAAAATATAACAGTTTGAATATTACATAATTCATATCACATCAGGATAATGAAAATTAAACAAAGAAAAGCAATAATAACCGAGTGCTTGCGAGTGCCCCATCGACAACGGCAGAATAATTTAGTGTAGAATATGGATGAGGTGTGGAGAGCCGTGAGCTCCGGTGGGGCACTCCATGTTGCAAACCAAGAGATGTACAAATCTGAAGGAGTTTCACAGCACTGTCTCTTAAAAGTTAGTGTCTGCAGTTACAAGCCGTTGTTGTATGGTCGAGAGGGCAGAGTGCCGTGTGATGGCCGAGCGGTGTAGCGGTGGACAATACACTGAGAGCGAGGCCCTCAGGGGCCTGCACTGACCTACCATCACCTACTACAAACAAGGGGCGGCGTGCCGCCCTGGAGGGAAACAGAGTCGCTCGTTGATTGGCTGCCAGAGTGGCACCATGCCCACTCGCGCCAGCACAGTCAAGCCTGGAGTAGTATTACGAGAGAAAATTCTATCTTATTTTCCAATTGTTCACAGAAAAAAAGATTCTTCGCCGGAATTCAGCCATTATTCTTACATTAGGAAGTGGAACAGAGTTGGGATCAGAAATGAAACCTTTGGAACAGTGATTATAACATAAGGAGGAGGCTTTTGGTGGCAGGATGCCTGACACCCGACACTGAATCGACAGCCAGCCGTTGCAGAGCTTTAGCATTGCGTTCTGTAAGGGAGACGGGTGGCGGTTGGTAGCAGCGGTGGGCGGGCACGGCGGGCGGGGAGAGGCGGGGTCGCACAGCGTCACCAGGGGGGAAGAGGACGCGCCAGACCCGGACCCTTGGCACTCTTGCGTGCAACTACCCCACCGCAGAAACGGCACCGCATTGTCCATTTCATCCTTGGGTGTTCATGTTGTAGTTATTTATGCAAATGGCTTTTCTGTACTTCAGTTTCAGACTGGTGGACACTTTATGTAATTATGATGAGTAATTATGCACGGCATAACCTTACACTAATATTTTCGTAGGTTCAGTTACAATTGTCTTGCAGACAGCAGCATATCTACAAGAAATTGCACGATAAACGATCCTTGCCAATAATTCTACATAATAAGGCAATCGAGAATCAGACAACACAGTCTCAAAAGGTAAACAACGTGGCAACAAGAGTAACAAAGACGCAAGAGCAGAGTGTGGCTCCTTCAAGGACAAAAATGTGAGCTGCATAACATTTCTTGAGATCAGCCAAGAAGTAAAATCATATGGGGAAGACCAGAGGGTGGTTAGGAAGGAGAGGGAAGCGGGAACTAAAGGTTTGCAATTAATTTATACAAGAAATGGAAACTGAAACTTGCAAATAAATATTATTTGTTTTACCACCAAATACTAGCAGTCGTTCATCTTCTTATAGCATTGTTGAATATGTAAATGTTATAAACCAATGGTTGATCTACTCCACAGACCGTCAGGAGGAAACTAATTGGGAGGAATGATAATAGAGGAGGAAAAAGGTGGAATTAAAATAAAAGGCAGGGAGCGGGTGAAGAGAGGGCATTGGGTGAAGTTCTTCGTGGACGTCTCCACTTGGGGAAGAGGGAGACAGAAAGCACCAACTTCACCAATGCAACTCCCTCCACAAATGCCCTATTAACTATGGCCAATGAAATTCTGATGCTGCATTCTTTTCTATTTACAGAGCTTCATGGATCTATACATTGAAAAAAAAGCAAGAGGAAGTATTTGACTGATAATATTGCAATATAAAACTGTTCTTAATAAAGTGTATCCTGTTTTGATAGTTATCAATAATTCCTGATGTCTGAGAAAGAACGACGAAATTTATCACTATTTAAACAGTGTGGACATAGATGGCAGCAGTTCATGTCCCAGTGGTGGGGAAGTTACCACAAGGACAAGTCAAAGATCTTGTCAGGAATTTGAAGAATAAGAAAAAAGGAATTGCAAAGTGAGAGCGACTGTTAGTATTAGCACTCATTAACTTTTTGAAAACTGAAGGAATGGATGGTACTTAAAATTTTGCTAGCAGGTGGAATGTCATCTGCTTAAAAGAGTCAAACAAATTTTCGCAAGGAGCCAGAAAAGTCTTAGGGTAGAGGATGAGGGTAGGAGCTGGGTGAAAGCCAAGTGTAGGAAAGGAGGTGGATAGCGCAGTGTCCATTGAAGATGTCTAACAATACAAGTTCT
>NW_020872203.1:267024-287024 GCF_003789085.1 Penaeus vannamei
GGTACTAGTACAAGCATCTAGCAATCTCCGCTCCACGAGTCGGTGCCTCCCACTACCAAAGCGTCCTTGGCGTGGTGTCTTGTAGACTAATTGTAATGTCCTCTTGTGGATTTGAATTTCCCTCGCTCAACCACGACTTAAACTAGCATTCACGAAGCATACAATCGACTAGTGATTGGCAATGCGTAACACAGCGGCAGCAGCCCAGCTGACACTGACAGAGGTGACCAGCACGACCTTATCGGCCATGAACATGAACAACATGAACAAAGACTCGCATTAACAGGGGATCCCTGGGGCTACCTTATTTTCCTCACGACGCCCAAGGCTCTCGGACAAGTCTTGGCCTCCGGTGAAACGAGGGAGAGGTCTCACTGTGATACACAGGCAGAGAGTATGTTGCTGGTGCATAAAACGGGGTCTCACAGTGCCATGGGTTTTTCTTTGCAATCTGGCCGTTCGTTACTGACTAACGTCTTGCTATTCTCTGCTCTTGTGCACTTATTTGTCTCCGAATTTCCTTTGTAGTTGGACATGGAGCTCCATTGAACTTTTGAAGTACGAAGCATCATTTCAACGTTGTATCTCATCTATATTTTTGCTTGATGATCTGTATAGCCAAATGCATTTTTCTTGAAACAATTTTTGTGGGTATGACATAAAATGTCCAATTCTTTTTTTGTTATGCAGATATACATACATGTGTATGATATATAATATATTATATATATATATATATATATATATATATATATATATATAGTTTGTATGTATATCTATAAGTATATATATATATATATATATATATATATATATATATATATATATATATATATATATATATATATAATATATATATATATATATATTATATATATATTATATATATATATATATATATATATATATATATATATATATATATATTATATATATAATATATATATACACACACGCATAAACAAATATATTTACAAACGTACTGCACTGTAACGCATTTGCTGCAATGTGTTGTTCTATTTCCGGCTGTTGCTGTCCCTCCACAAGCGCAGAGCGGCGTCGTCTTTCGCGCCTCGACAGCTCCTGCCGATGAGATTTCCGAAGCTTCCAGAATCACAGGCCCACGAGAGAGCTTCATGTCGTTTTCTGCAGATGGGTTTAGTTGCGGGCAAGCTGCGATGCCTTGGCCCGCCGTCACGATACAGAAAGGAAGGGAACTGGAGTAGTCTCTCCTGCGAGACGGGCGGCGTGTTGACCTCAGCAAGTCCATCTCATTGCTGTTACTGAGGCGGCAGACCTCCTACACTTGGGGAAGAGGCGTAGCAGGTGCCGCCACCTCTGCGAGTCTCCCTTGCTCTCCGCGAGTTAACTTACAAAAGGGCGTAGCTTTAAACTATTACATCTCATTGCAAACTTGAGAATAGAAAACAAATTTGTTTATCAAGAATATAACAGTTTGAATATTACATAATTGGTATCACAAGTGGATATTAACCCAAAGAATGATAACCGAGTGCTTGCGAGTGCCCCATCGACAACGGCAGAATAATTTAGTGTAGAATATGGATGAGGTGTGGAGAGCCGTGAGCTCCGGTGGGGCACTCCATGTTGCAAACCAAGAGATGTACAAATCTGAAGGAGTTTCACAGCACTGTCTCTTAAAAGTTAGTGTCTGCAGTTACAAGCCGTTGTTGTATGGTCGAGAGGGCAGAGTGCCGTGTGATGGCCGAGCGGTGTAGCGGTGGACAATACACTGAGAGCGAGGCCCTCAGGGGCCTGCACTGACCTACCATCACCTACTACAAACAAGGGGCGGCGTGCCGCCCTGGAGGGAAACAGAGTCGCTCGTTGATTGGCTGCCATAGATACCATGCCCACTCGTAAAACATTCAAGCCTGAAATACTGTATTATTACGGGAGAAATCTCCATATACCAATCGCTCTGAGTATGAATTCATTAGCAAAATTTTCAAAATTTCTTATGTTAGATGAGCGTCATGCGGGCTATCAGAGCACCTGACCAATAAATAACCTGCGCAGTATCGAGACACAGGAGATTAGATTCAAGTAAATGACGTAGGCTCGGCAGAATGCCTGCCACCCGTCACAGAATGGACAGCCAGCTGGTGCAGAGGTCCTGTATTATGCTCGATGAAGGAAGTTCACCGTCGGCAGCAGCGGGGGACCGACACAGTGGGCGGGAGGAGGCGGGGCCGCGTGGCGTCATCGGCGGGGGAAGAGGATGCGCCAGACCCTGGCTCCTCCTCCGCGCTCACAGGCTGCAGGGAAATCTCCGCGTTGCTTCCTTGCGCATTCCACTCTCCAGGAAATGGAAGGGTCAAATTTTAAGCCTTCGCTTCACACACACATTCGCTTGCGCTCGTGACTTCAAGTTCATTATGCAACTATGAATCGCACAACCCAAAGTTATAATATAATGGTGCTAGGAGATGCTCCCATTACCACCATTACCGGTAACCAAAAGGCCATAGAAGTTAGGCAACCAAGTCATATTGGATGGCCTCTGTTGCAACAACAGTATCAGCTGATTACGACGCGGGATGGCAGCTCCTTCATCGACCAAATACTAAGCATCAGAACGTTTGTTGTATCGGAAATGCAGGGAACCAGACGGAAGAAAAAGAAAAAGTCGGAAGGAGAAGAAGGAAAAGATGACAAAGACGAAAGAAGAAGAAAAAGATTTTAAAAATACGAAAGACGAGAAGAAAAAAGTGAAAGGAAACAACAAGGAAACTTAGAAAGTAATAAAAGATGTCTCAGGATGGAGTACGAGAGAGAATAATCGATTAAATGGCACAGTGCCACATCTTGAGGGGGTCGGGAGGGACGGGCCACTGCAGATGGCACCTCAGCGCGACCTCCGCTTGGGGAAGAGGGAGGAGGGCAGCATCGACCCCATCAGCATGACCTCAAATTCCAACTGAACCGCCGCTTTTGCAAATTTGAAAAAAAAAAATCGTCATAATATTTGATAATTTGACAACAAGCAATCAGTTATGACAGGTAAAGCTTAACAAAAGCTCGTTTGCTTCACGTGTTTTGCTGGCCAATTAATCTTAAACAAGGAAATTTGTTATAGAGGCAGAAACAAGCAAAAGACGTTTTTAAAGATAATTATGCACTCGCCATGGCCGCAGACAGTGCCCATGTGGGGGGAAGTTTCCACTGGGGCTCCTCTGGGGGGGGGCGAGAGAAGGAAAGGAGAGAGAGAGAGAGAAGAGAGAGGAGAAGGAGAGGAGAAGTAGAGGGAGGAGGAGAGGGAGAGAGAGAGAGAGAGAGAGAGAGAGAACGAGAGAGAGAGAGAGAGAGAAGAGAGAGAGAGAGAGAGAGAGAGAGAGAGAGAGAGAGAGAGAGAGAGAGAAGAGAGAGAGAGAGAGAGAGAGAGAGAGAGAGAGAGAGCGAGAGAACGAGAAAGAGAGATGTATGTGCGTACACACAGACACACAGACACTCACTTTATATGTATATATATATTATATATATATATATATATATATATATATATATATACATATATATATATTATATATATATATATATATATAATATATATATATATATATATATATATATATATATATATATATATATGTTACACGTGCACACACATATGTATATAATACATGTGTATATATGTAATACATATATAACATACACACATATGTATGTGTAAATATGTATACATATATACAGTCTCTCTATATATACACATGTATACACACTGGCATATAAATATATATATGCCAGTATATATTAATATATATATATATATATATATATTATATATATATATATATATATATAATATATAAATGTGTGTGTGTATATCTACACACATACGCGCGCATACATACATATACATATATAATATAAGTATATGTATATATATATATATATATATATATATATATATATATATATATATATATATATAATATATATATATATATATATATATATATATGTATGTATGTATGCAGACAAACAGCACATCTTCATCAGTCTGACATCTTCCGATACAACGTCGTGCCTGACGAGGCTCCTCCTTCGGCGTATCATGATCTTGTAGCCAATAAATCAACGTAGACTACTGAGGCGGGGCATAAGAGGGGCCACACTGAGACCGGAAGGGCAGCGACGCCTCCAAACGAACAAGGGCGGGGGTCAGAGGAGGAGAAGGAGCCTATAGTATCTGGATCTGTAGGAGACGGTCACTGGCTTTGGGAGAGGGGCTGGGCCGGGAAACTGATCTCTGTGCCCCCTTGACAGTGTGTGTGTGTACGTGCGCGTGTCTGGTTGGCGTGTGTGCGTGTGTTTTTGTGTGTGTGTGTGTATGTGTTTCATCTGGGTGTCTACACCTATAATGATCTGCTAATCGTGGCCCTTACACCGTATATTAGTACAACTATGAAATGTGGGCGTGTGGGTGGCTATGAACTGGGTTGGAGGGTTGAGGGGTGGGGGGGGAAGGGAATTGCAGTGTTTTCAAGCTTCACGTGAACCCCGTGAAGAGCAGGCGCACCCAGCCTCGCTTGAACCCAGCAGCAGTACCAAGACGGGTAACTAAGGGCCTATTAATCATTCAGAATGTTAAATACAAAAATAAACATATAGTGAATCACTTAGGCCAGTAATATCTGCACAGAGGGCGCGGCACTCGAAGATCGGGAAGCTGATGAGGACAGTTGGACTGTAAACTTAAACAACAAGGCATTAGGAGTGAAGTCATCAGTATGTACATTAGTTAACAAGTTAAATTCTTAATAACGCTCCTGGATCTGTCAGTAAAGTGATTTACAATTGGCCCGTTTAGTTACACCTTATAATTCTAGTACTCGCATTTTTGCAGTCACACATCTGTGGACCTTGACGGCAACGATGGCGAACGCGAGTGAATCACCACCTTATGGCCGTTTTTTGTTACATATCCATCACTTTCGACCAGGACGGCAGTGTCTGCTTGCCTGAAATCCTCCATGGAATCGCTGCCAGATACCGAAGACTGGTCTTTGAGGTGGCGGTGTTTGCGCCACGCTTGATACCGTGCGCAGTACTCCTCGCGCTGGCGCCATAGGGTCGAGGATATGGGTTCGTAGCCAGGTCTATCGGCGGGAGGTCCTACGTCACCCATGTCGCCAGAGTCTTCAATGGGATTTCCTTTGCGAGCGAAGAAGTCCTTGGTGAGGGCATCAAGGACGTCGACACAGAAAACGAGGTCTCCTTTGCAAATGGGGATGTCCATCGACACGATTTTGTACTTATTTGGCTTGTGAATCTGAAGGGGAGCCTCCAGTACATCCATGAAGTCGGAGAGAGCAGAGAATTCGATAAACTGAGTGCCTTTGGGATCGAACTCTTGCCAGATCTCGTAGTACATATCATAGTCATCTTCTGTGAGACCTTCCTCTACATCCTCTGTTGCTTGGGAGTAGTTCTCGAGGATAACAGCGATATACATGTTGATAACAATGAGAAAGCTGATTATAAGGTAGCCCATTAGATACGCAATGCCAATCGCCTGATTGCCGCAGTTGCCAGGATCGCCGTGCTCTGGATCTGGAGCTTTGCAATCTTTTTCATTAACAAGCCCTGATAGCACACCATCCCACCCCGCTGACGTCATCATTTGGAACAACAATATAAATGACTGGAAGAAAGTTTCGAAATTGTAAACAGAGTCCAAGGCCCCAGTGTGTTTGACGTTCATGAAGAATGACATGCCGAAGATTGCGAAGATGAACATAACGAGGAAAAGCAGCAGACAGATGTTGAAGAGCGCGGGCAAGGACATGGCTAAGGCGAAGAGGAGCGTCCTGATACCCTTGGCTCCCTTTACCAGACGCAGGACTCGCCCCACCTTCGCCACGCGAACCACTCGAAGCAACGTCGGGGAAACGAAGTACTTCTCGATAATGTCCTTCAGCACCAGGCCTGTGGAGGGAAGGTTGTCAGCCCTATTTATGACAGGGAAAAAAATCTATAAGATGGAATAAGGAAGTCGAAGAGCATGCAGAAAAATGCATAAAAAATGCTCCGCAGTCATTCACGCTCATCTTTTCATACGAGATCATTGTGTTGCACTGAAGGGTTTTGGGCATGTTCGAAGCTTGCATAATGAACCACGCTATTCTCGAAGTGACTTCCAGTACCTGAAGACGACTCAGCTAGTCAAACGTAATGATATTGCTTCGCTGCAAACTTGCATGTTTAGGAATTTTTGCATGATGCTCCGAGCTTCTGCCAATTTTTCTGATGTATGTAAAAATGTGTTAATGTGAAAAACTGGTGTTTGTTTACGTAATAAAAACTTCATAACATGGAGATTTTGTTGTGTTAGAATCTTCAGTTGACTTTTCAATCGGCTGCTTCAGCATAAGCTCGAGAATTCGGCGTCTGGTCTTCCGCAAGGGGCGCATCTGGTCTTCTCACAAAGTGGAAGTAAAAGCTGCTCTTTCTTGACACCTTCCAACTGCAGAATGGGAGTCAATGACTGAGAAACCTCACCAGAAGAGCAACACAGAAACAAAAGCACAAGGCAAGGTAGAGTGAAAACGAATCTGCACGATGACTCTCCGTGAAACAGGAAGCTTGGAGGCAATCTCGCTGCAACCAAACTTCCTCTCCAGAATCTATACTACCCAGGCAACTGAAGAGCGAGCAATAGCAGCTGTCATTTCAGGTTAACGATCAGGAAATAACAGCAGTTTCTGTCCACATCAAGCCCTTTGAATCTAATCCAGCAGCCCTCAGCGAAGGGAAAGCAACAGTAGTGCCCATTGGCCGACAACAGCAACTGAAGAAAGTGCAAAAAATCCTGGCACGTCCTCAGATGTTGCAGATCTTACAGAGTTTAGCCCGAGAAAAAAAAAAGTGAAACAAAAACAGCAGGAACAAAATACAACATCGAGACTACTGCTAATGACAGACTGCTCCCGAGGACACTGGAATGCTGCTGCTGGAACACCTCTGATGGAAACAAGACTGCAGATGAAGAAACGACCGCCATTGAAGGAGATAAGATTGCAGTTAGAAGAGGGAACACTGCTACTGAATGACCTAAGCTGCTGTTCAAATAGCCACGGCTGCGAGGAAGGGAGATTGGAAATGGAGATACAACGACAGCGATTGAAGCTAAGAAGACTGCAAACGAATGGAAGACGACTGAAATTGAAGGAAAGAAGACTGCAGTTGGAGGCGAGCTATCTGCAATTGAAGGAAAGAAGAGAGCGATTGATAAAACTGCATTTGAAGAGAAGACTACAACTGGAGATGAGTAGACTGCAGGCAACGGAGACAGGACCACTCTAAGAACAAGACTGCTTACTACTCCGAGCGCGCAATACGACTAATTGAGAAAAAAAACTGCTCTTGAAGACAGCGGTTCTCCCTAGTAACAACAGCTACTTATCAAGACGAGATAACAACAGAACTGCTTCTGAAGACATTAACACTGCAGAGAAACACCAAACTGTCAAGGGCAAAGGCACGGGACAGCGACTCAGACAAACAACTGCGAACAAGATAACAGACAGGACCTGCGTGAACGCTTCTGACAGCGACTGCGAAAACACGCGAGATGCTACTACTGTCGTAACTGGTTCGAGGTTGCAAGCAAAACACTGGAACTCGCTCCTCTGCGAAGACAAACACTCGCCACTGACCTGAGCTTGTGAAACTGATTGGCGACGTGCACACTTCTCTTTGTAACTCTGGGGTTGGAAGGGTGTGTTTTTGTGTATCGCGAACGCCGATTGGAGGGGCGGGGACGACACGTGGTGGCGATGGGAGCTGTCGACGATGCGGAACTTTGCACAGCGCGAATTCTTTTGATAGCGATTCTGCTCCGTCGGACTTTGAGATCGAATGCATTACCCTGGGCTGCACATATTGCCAAAAAAAGATAGAAAGAAAGAAAGAAAAAACGCTTTCTTCCTTCCCTGGGCAAAATGTCTGGCACTTACGATGCAAATTTATTCCTTATGCAACTTGTGTTTTTTTTTCCAAAATGCTTGAGGTGAGGCAGCTCTTTACTTGAAATCGTCACATTTAACTGCTTCATTAGACATTTAACATATTCACGCATACATGGAAGCATTTGTATATGCTCATGTATAGTTCCTCGGTCATCTGATACATTACAGATTTTCAAAACGAAATTATGATGATTACACTTTTCTGCGCCGCACCACTGAGGCAAAACGTAAAGCGATCTTGGCTTAGCAAAAACACAGAGGTCAGTGAGCGGTGTTGGAGACGTGACCCCTCCGTGACCTTGGCGCCAGAGGGCCACCCGAGGGCGAGGGAGCAGCGCCTCCGCCATGACTCCCCCCGTGACACTGAAGGAAATCACATGACCCAAAAAGGAAGTGACGTTCGCACTCTCTTCTCTCGTTGCTGGCCGGCGCGGCGGTGGCAAAATTTTGAACCCGCGAACGGCGCGACGGAAAGAAAAGGCGTTCGCTCCAGTACCGCCGGAAGAACGAGCTGAGACTTACCGGATTTATGAAAAGAGAAATGGTCACGCTGGCTTTAGTTCGATCTTCTCTGAGGTGGATCGGTGGTCGCTCGCAGGACGGTGATTCGCGTCAAAAGCCCTTCGTGTCAGTGAAGACTGGAGTTGAAAAATGTCTTGCAGTTTTCGTGTTTTGTGGAAAAAATGCGGGTGTGACATAGAATCGTGACATACATACACACATATAACATGGAAATGCATGCATACTAACATCAACACATCCATTTACTAACAGACAGACAGACAGACTTAAAAAAAAAGATACACCGGGTTGAAATAATCCGATTCTTTTTTTTTCTAGAGTCTCTTCGAAGCGAAAAATTATATTTGGAGGCAGAAAACCTGATGGAAAAACAGGCCCACTCCATTACGTAGATGAGACTCTTAATGATTTTAGACTGAGGGAAAATTGCAAAATTGTTGACTAGTCATCCAGCAGCTGGCAGCTCCTCGTCCAGCTGTTCTCCCGCTGCGCTTCCAACACTTCTTTTGTTTTTATAAATCTTTGAATCGTAGAACTCGGCGCTGCAGACGAAACTGTTGTCGAAAATTGAAAAAAAAAAAGTGGGGGAGGAAAAAAAAAAAAAAAGGAGAAAGAGGAACTTACAGATAACACAGAAGTCACATCGCTACACACAGAAAGCTGGTCAACATCGTCTCTTTTCTTACCAAGGATAGACATGATGACCACTACGAAGTCGAAGAGATTCCACGGCTCCTTGAAGTAGTGCCAGCGGAGGGCGAACACCTTCAAGACACATTCAGAGGTGAAGATGCATATGAAGACGAGGTTCAGGTAGTCGAGCACCATCTTCCATTCCTCGGTCATATTGTAGTGATCCAAGGTCATCGTAAGCATGTTCAGGCCGATGAAAATCATGATGATCATGTCAAACTTCTTGCTGGTCACTATCTCGAACACCACGGCTTGTGGGCGGAACTAAGCGGGAAAGACAAAGAAAATGGGAGGGGTGACTCTTTAAGATTCACGCAGAGAGGGACTCAGAGAGAGAGAGAGAGAGAGAGAGAGAGAGAGAGAGAGAGAGAGAGAGAGAGAGAGGAGAGAGAGAAGAGAGAGAGAGAGAGAGAGAGAGAGAAAGAAACAAAAAAAATAAAAAACAAGGTTTCTGACTTTTTAATAAAAATGATCCCAAAAAGTAATTTATCAATCCCGAAATGAAGTTAAGAAGAAAAGAAAAAATGTGAAACAATAAAAAAAAAAAAAAAAAAAAATCGTAGCATTTTCTTGATTTGTTAATTTAGTTAAATAAAGTTGTGAGGTTTTCCTCGTTGAAAAAAAAGTCTATCACTGTTTTAAATTCATACTATAGTCAAACTCAAAATAACATTAGTTGAACAGAAAACAAAATCAATCAGTAAATAAACACTAATTCAGATAGCACAGAGAGAGAGAGAGAGAGAGAGAGAGAGAGAGAGAGAGAGAGGAGAGAGAGGAGAGAGAGAGAGAGAGAGAGAGAGAGAGAGAGAGAGAGAGAGGGAGGGAGGGAGGGAGGGAGGGAGGAGAGGGACAGACAGAGAGAAAAATTCGTGTGAAAAAAAAAAAAAAGAAAAAAAAGGAGTGACATACACGAAGGTACCGGAAAGAAGCCGTTCATATTGAGATTCGAGAGCAACAGAGAGAGTTCAACAGAAGGGAGGCGATCCACAAGGAAGAACCGTTCTGCGACTCGAGAGCACACAACGGCCGCCACCCTGACCCCCACCTCCAGATCTCCGACACAGTGAACGTTCTCGCCGCGGACCTGCTTCACCCTGGCCTTGCATTCCGCCTCGGATTCTCGCGATTGGGGGTCGTAGGGGAGGGAGGGAGGGAGGGAGGGAGGGAGGGAGGGAGGGAGGGAGAGGGAGAGAGAGAGAGAGAGAGAGAGAGAGAGAGAGAGAGAGAGAGAGAGAGAGAGAGAGAGAGAGAGAGAGAGAGAAGAGAGAGAGAGAGAGAGAGAGAGAGAGAGAGAGAGTTTTTGACTGACAAGTTCACTGAGACAAACGTTTATATCTCAAAAGGATGAGAGAGAGAGAGGGAGAGAGAAAGAGAGAGAGAGAGAGAGAGTTAACGATAAGTAGGATAGCGCAGAAACGTATCTGGCCTGAGGGCGAGGGGGGGGGGGGTACCTAACGAAACTGACGGAGAGGGGGGGGGAGATGGACATGCAATTTTTAGAGAGGGATTCGGTCTGCCATCTTCCCCATCAACTCTGACAAGATCTGCTGTTTTGAGCGTCTCTGGGTTATTCAAATGACATGATATATCCTTGTGGTTCTTCGCACTTTTAATTACTCAAGGCGGAGCTTAATTAAAAAGGGTAAATCACTTAACATATGAAAATATCTATTTGATTTATGGCCATTTCACCTTTACGGGAAAAAGCACAGTTCACATTATTTACATCTGCTATTTAAGCAGAAAAAAACACTCGCGTTTATCCTATACAGCACGAAAGCAGACCTTGTTGAGAACCATAGTGCTGTGCTTTGCCATGGCTGAGATAAGTACATTCGAACGCGCTCTTTGAAGGCAGCACGTAGCCCTGTCGTGTGTGCTCTGTCAGTGCACGAGAGGGGCTTGCGATCGCGCAGACGGGTGTGCGAAATTCATGACCTTTGATCAAAACAGCTCCGAGGAAAAGGCATGCACTCTTCGCGATTCTGTCGGAAAAATTTTGGGGTTTCATTTTCAAAAGAAGCGCTGTACCTGATTGGGCATGCAGTGCAGCGATGCACCTGTTATAATGCAGTGTTTTTTTCCCTGTCTGAATAGTGTACTTGTTCAAGTAAACGATGGATGTCCGTGATAAGAAAAACGCATGTACACCAAGCTGAAAAAATGATGCAATTTGGACCGACGCTGTAAAAAAAAAAAAAAAAAAAGTGGGGAAAGAGTTTCCTGACAGGCGGTGGGTGAGTCAGTATCGAGTCTATTTTCTCTGACTTTTCCTTTCTTTGGCTTCAAGCAGGCAGGGCAGAGCAAGGAGGCGAGGAGCTGAGCCTGAGTTAGGGAGGTGCGAGTCAAGCTTAATATTTTCCAGGAAGCGGAAGGCCCGAGTCCGCCTCACGCGAGGGGACGAGGCCTGTCCCGCAGGACGAGCGCGGGTGCGCTTTGTGGCTGGGGGATGTTGCGGTGGCGGTGGAGTGGTGGAGGAGTGGTGATGGAGGAGTGGTGGTGGTGGTGATAGTGGTGGTGGAGGAGTGGTGATAGAGGAGTGGTGGTGGCGGCGGAGGAGTGGTGATGGAGGAGTGGTGGTGATGGTGATGGTGGTGTGATGGTGGTGGCGGAGAGTGTGATGGTGATTGTGGTAGTGGTGGTGGTGGCGGAGGAGTGGTGATGGAGGAGTGGTGGTGGTGGTGGTAATGGCGGTGGTGGTGGTGGTAATGGCGATGGCGGTGGAGTGGTGATAGAGGAGTGGTGATAGAAGAGTGGTGGTGGTGGTAGTAATGACGGAGGAGTGGTGATAGAGGAGTGGTGTGGTGTGTGGTGGTGGTAGTGGTGGTGGTGGCTGTGGAGTGGTGGTGGTGGAGGAATGATGGAGGAAGGCTGGAGGAGTAATGGTGTTGGCGGTAGATGTGTTGGCGACTCTAGGAGGTTGGCTTGGCGATCGTGGGTGAGTGTGGGAGAAAGTGATGGAGTGCGGTCATTTTTTGGAGGGGGAGGTGATGATGGATTTTTTTTTCTTTTTATCTATGTTGGTAACTTGTTTTTTTTTTGGGGGGGTATGTTGGTGAAAACAGTCAGGGTAGCAGGTGACTTTACATTAATTACATAAAAAATTAATGGGAAATGGTGTGTAAATTAGCTAATCAATGAAGCGGATGGAATGACGTAGCAGTTAGTGGCTTATGAGGTGGGTAAATTTTGACATTCATGAGAGAAAAACTCTCATATGTGATTTTAAGGGAACAAAAACAGTATGTGTGAGTGATTTGGCAAACAAAAGCAAATATCATACACATAAAAAAACAAGCTAGCAATGATTATTCTGTATTTTCATGAAAAAAATAAGATTGAAGTGATTTTTAGCTTGCAATAAGGGTGATATTTGCATGAAGGCTATGAGAGGACAACTGTAAAGGAAATAGGGTTAGAAAAGAGGGGAAAACTCTGTGCAAGAGGTATACTGAGGACACGATAGGACCTAATTCTAAACCGGAACAAGGGGACCAAAGTGCTGTGGAATTTTGACAGTGGAAGCTCAACTGGCTATGAAAACATGCCATTCTTTTCGTAGGAAAGTGAACCAAATCATACTATTGTATCCTATGGGAAGAATGATAAGGGACATTTAAATAATCCTCGTAGGGGTACATAGAAGTTTGAGGCAGAGTAAGCTCGAACTTCGACACTAACTTTAACACTTTACACTTTACTTGGGAGGAAAGGAAGGAAGTGTCAGCAACACCACTACAAGAAGCGATGTTTTGATTCTGTGACACTTTATAACAGATAATAAAGTGGACAGGGAGGTTAAATATGTACAATTTCTGTGTATGAGTGACTGAGGATAAGGATATGAATATGATTATATGGATATGACTATTTTTTTTTCTATATGAGTCAAAGGGAGCACTTTTTTTTTTGGTTTATTTTCCTCAACTTGCTGTTGATCTTGAGTTGATTTCAAGGAGGCCAGAGCGACATTCAAGGTGCCTGCAAACACTGCCAGAACTGTTCATTAGTAGGGTGATGATGTGATGAGGCAGAAGGCGGCACATAGGTGAAAGAGGGAGTATGTTATGGAGGATGGGATATGCGGTCGACACCAACATGGCATTTCCTTCTACGCTGAGGGGAACACAAACGTTACTTCTATACTGAGGGGGGGGGGACCGGTTTCTTCTATGCAGAGGGGAAGCTAGTGTATTTTCTCCTATATAGAGGGGAACCAAACATGATTTACTCTGCGCGGAGGGTAAACGAGCATATATTCTCCTACATACTGGGGATACATACACAATCTACTCTCCGCAGAGGGGAAACAAGCATATTTTCTCCTACACAGAGGGGAGATGCACACTATTTATTCTGGTCTGAGGGGAAACAAACGGATTTTCTTCTACAAGGGGGGAGAAAAGCACGGTGTCTTCTTCTCAAGAAAGGGGACACACGACACAGTCAAAATAACATGAAAAGGTATTCTGTTTTCTAAGGAAATGTCATTCGTACAGACGAATTACAGAATACAAACAAATGAACCTATAAACTATAGGAACTGTATTTGACCTAGGGTTTTGGGGGGCGTTTTGGAAATACAACAATGTCTACAATACGATGAAAAGAGAGAAAAAAAAAAAGCATCAAACCTTATATATACAACAGTCTAATGCATAATACAGTGACCATTTCTTTAATCGACACTTGGAAAAGGTAAGAACAACCGAAAGTAAAATTATGTATACAATACATTTAATAATAAATTGTATATGATGATAAAATAAGGTCGATTAAAGAAGCGCCACTGAGGTATGTAGAGATGGCAGGAAAGGGGTAAAAGGGGGCAGGGGAAAGGGAGAAGGGGGGAAAAGGAGAGAAAAATTCGGATAAGAGAAGAAGGGAAATTACACACATTTTCCTCAAATCGCTCTACCGGCTGGAGAGTGAGGGAAGTGTGTGTGTGTGGGGAGAGAGAGAGAGAGAGAGAGCGTAGAGAGGAAGAGAGAAGGAGGGGAGAGAGACAACCTTACTCAGAGCAACCAAATACCTGCGGTCTTGGAATAGCTTTTAAGGGCTTTTTGGAACCCATTTTCTTCATGGCGTTGTAGTATTTCTTCTGGTCGTCCGTCATAAACATTTCGAGAGAGCCTCCTGCGTGGATATTCCAAAAAAAAAAAAAGACAAATACGCGATCAAATGCATTGTTAAAGACACGTGGATATATTTAAGCGGATGATACTGAACGAAATAACAAGGGCATCTGAGAGCATTCCGATTGGGGGAAACTTAAGAAAAAATGGGGAGAGAAAATGGGAAAACGTAGTCAAAGAAAATAAAATATTACTTCGATACATATATTCTTTTAATCCATTACTTGCTTAAATTCTTACTTTAAAAAGATCAAGATTGCCATCAAGAAATACCTTCTAAAACCGAATCTTCAAGATACTGAAGAACAAATGACGAATGAATATTAATACCAAGATAGAAAACGGAACTAAGAAGAAATAAATTAATGAGAAAAAAAATAGAGGGGCAACTAAACTAAACGAGACACATAATCCACGCTAAAGGTACCTGCCTTTTTCTTCTGTTCATTGAAGTTGTCGATGATGACACCGATGAAGAGGTTGAGGGTGAAGAAAGAGCCAAAGATAATGAAGAACACGAAGTACAAATACATATAGATGTTGTTCTCACGCCGAGGTTGTTGTTCCAGCTGTCGGGGAGGTCAAGTCAGGTCGCGGTTAGTTTTCGGCAGATGGTTCTGGATATCTTAAATGTGATGTATTGGAATTCATAAAGAGGGAATGGGAATTGGGCTGATTTTGGGAATTTGTCTGGGGTGAGGGGGAGCTCACTCGTACATATTGAACGGTAGCGGGGGGAGGGGAAAGAGAGGGAAATATATACTGTAAGATCTATATATATACATAAACAAACACACACACACACACACACACACACACACATATATTTATGTATATATATATGTGAGGAACACACTCGCACGCACATCCACCCACCCACACAAAACAAATAATAATGATAAATAAACATAAAATTACTGCTAACCACAACACAATCAGAGACCCACCCAACCACTCATACCCCCCTCCCTCCCCCCTCACACACACAACAAGCCCTCACACCCCAAAAAAAGCCGCCCACGCAAAAAAAGAGAGACCTGTGTGGCGTCAATGGCGTCGTTCATGATCTGGATCCAGCCCTTCCACGTGGCCACCTGGAAGAGCGCGAGGTACGCCATGCCCACGTGGTCGAAGTGCACCTCGCTGTTCTCCCACGTGAGGTTCAACTTGATGCAGTGTGTTTTTGTCGGGGACGTCCTCTGCGCTCACCCTCTCGCCATCACCGTTAAGACACTGCGGGAGGAAGGGGGAGGGGGTGGTTAGCGGGGTTGGGGCTGAGGGGGGGGGGGGGGGGGGGGAGATGGGTAGAGAGGAAGGTACGTGTAGATGGGTAGATGGTCTAGTAGAGGGAGAGAAGGAGAGAGATAGGGAAACGGAGAGAAACGAGGTGAGAGAGATGGATAGATATAAAAATAGATAGAGAGAGGTAGACAGACAGATATATAAATAGATTGATAATAGATAGATTGGCAGAAAGGGGGAGAGACAGAGACCGGAGTGGAGTCGCTGGAAATTCGATTTCAGAAAAAAACAGAGTTGGATCTACTGTCTATTTTATATTTCTCCGTCTAGTTTTAAGTCTATATCTATCTATATCTACCCTACGTTTTCGTATGTAAAAGAGCGGCCTACCTTATGGCGGCAACCTACACCTGACGAAACCTAAACAAGAGAAGATCACCTTCCGTCACGAACAGCAAATGGGCAACACGATTACAAAAAAACAACAACAAAAACAACAAGACCACTCACCTTGTGGTACCTGCCGTTGAAGAGTTGCACGCCCATGATTGCAAAGATGAGCCAGAAGATGAGGCACACGAGGAGCACATTGACGATCGAAGGAATGGCACCCACAAGAGCGTTCACGACGACCTGCGAGGAGACGCGTTAGAGGATTTGCGCGGGAAAACCGATCGTCTTTTGTTTTTGTTTTGCTAATTTCATGCGTCTATACTTATCGATCTATCAATCCATTTATTCCATATCTTTATGCATCATACGATTCTATATTTGTGATTCTGTGGAAGGTTAATAGAAAAATAGGTAAATAAATAAATAAATACTATGCTAATAAAAAATATGCATCTTCCAAGCTGAGTGCAGCATTTATTAGGTTTATTGATGCATGAAAAAAGAAAATGAAAACAAATTTGCGAACTAATTATCTCTTTGTTGGTCTCACTAACTGCGTGGATAAAATAATGACAAGGGAAATGCATTTATAGGATGACAGCAACAATAATAACATAGAAGAGTACACGAAAGTTTGCGTATATGTATACATAGACACATATAAACATGAAATACATACACACACACACACATATATATATATATATAATATATATATATATATATATATATATATATATATATATATATATATATATATACTATATATAATACTATATATATATATAATATATATATATATATATATATATATATATATATATATATATATATATATTATATATATATATATATATATGTGTGTGTGTGTGTGTGTGTGTGTGTGTGTGTGTGTGTGTGTGTGTGTGTGTGTGTGTGTGTGTATGTGTGTGTGTGTGGTATATATGTATACATATATATGTATGTATGTGTGTGTGTGTGTGTATATATATATATATATATATATATATATATATATATATATATATATATATATATATATATATATATATATATATATGTGTGTGTGTGTGTGTGTGTGTGTGTGTGTGTGTGTGTGTGTGTTCATATAGACACGTATGTGTACATGTTAGAGCACATTCAAAGACACACGTCAAGCGGGAAACACTTTCTCTCTACAAGTCATGCACTGTCTACAGCGTTTCCCTGCAACACAAAGCAACACAAAGGACTTTAAACCCTACGACTGCCATGCAAAGAACCGAGAAAGGTCATGCAATGGGAAAGACGTTCTCCATGCAGTTTTTAGTTCGTGTGGCTTCCGATAGATGGCACTGACTTCGAGTAGCACTACTTATGGCGCCACGTGTGTGAAGTCAGCGTTGTTTATGAGCTACTAAATCGTTCTCGTGGGTGAGGATCAGGAAGTTAGAATTAGGGGGACATCTGTTAAGTGTCTGTGGTGCTGCTGCTGAGGCGAAATAATTTTGCGGTTTTGTGTAGTTCAGTCAGAATGGCCTCAGTCCCTCGACCGAAGAAGTCAAGAGCGAATCTGGCCATACTGACCGAGTGCGGCCCATGCACCTACATACTCTAGTGCGCATGCGTCGGGAGCTCGTGTGTTGATGCTGGATTGGCCTTCAAGGAACAGCTGTGTTTCCGAGCGCCGTCAGAGTTCAGGTTAAGGACTGTGGACTTTACGCCCCTGGCTTTCCCGCCCTCTTCCGCTGCCCCCGTCACGCCGCCCATGCTCCCGGGGGGCGCACGTGGGCGGCGTCCAGCGGGGAGCGGAACCAGCAGAGATTTGCTGAGGGCGGCAGCTGGGATCCGACGCCACCCTCACCACGCAGCCGCGCCGCGGGTTCGGTGGGCGTCGCGGCGCTGTGGTGAGCGTGGCGCGGGCCTGGGCAGCCTGCGTGGAATAGCAGCAGGTTGGGCATGCGCCGTGCAGCAGCTGCTCGCGAGAGCGGCTGCGGGCGGGGGCACTTACCCTCATGCCCTGCATCCGGGACATGGCCCTCAGGGGACGCAGCGCACGCAGCGTTCGCATCGTTTTGAACGCCTGAATTTTGCCTGCGCCGGCCAGGGTTGCCACAAGGTTAATCAAGGACACCTGGAATGAGAGGCCGCGAGCGTTACACAGCGAGAATGGAGAGCGAGAGAGCTGGCGCCGCTACGACACTACGCCGGACACCACGGACACTACAGGGAGAGAGAGAGCCAGTGAGACAGCCACGCCACATCCTCCTGAAGGCGGACACGAAGGGACAAGAACAAAGATCTGCAGACGGGGAAAAAGACGTCAGTTACAGAAGAGATGCTGCATCTGCTCAAGACAACGGCCTCGGACACGGCAGCGCCAGAGAGGGAGAGCGGTGGCGATGGAGATGGAGGGAGAGAGCGATGGAGATGGAGGACAGGCGGACGATGTGGCCGGAGCATTCACGGACACCGATGAGTGGCACGCCAAGGGTGAGGGGTGAGGGTGTGGTGAGGGCGGGCGGGGTGCCCGTCCGTCCCGCGTCGCCCTACGCCCATCCTCCTCACTGCCGCGGGTGGCGAGGCGGGGTGGAGAGGCGGGAGGTAGGGCGACGCAGCCGGAGGCAGCGCGCCCGCGGCGACGGCGCCCGACACTCGGTGGGCGGGCGGGCGGGGGCGCTACTTACTCTCATGCCTTCCCAGCGAGACACGGCGCGCAGAGGCCGCAAGGCTCTCAGCGTCCGCATGGACCGGAAGGCGGGAATGTCGTCGGCGCCAGCCCAAATGGCGGCCAGGTTTATCAGAGACACCTACAAGACAGAGGGTTACTAGGGACAGGGCGCCGGGCAGGCACGTGCACGCACACACACGACACACATAGACTATGTAAACTACACACACATACATTATCTCTCTCTCTTTCTCCTGTCTCTGTCCCCCTCCTCTCTCTCTACTGTTTCTCTCTCTGCCTTTCTCTCTCTCTCTCTCTCTCTCTCTCTCTCTCTCTCTCTCTCTCTCTCTCTCTCTCTCTCTCTCTCCTCTCCTCTCTCTCTCTCTCTCTCTCCTCCTTCTCTCTCTCTCTCTCCCCCTCTCTCTCTCCCCTCTCCCTCTCTCTCTCCCTTTCTTTATCTCTCCCTTTCTCTCTCTCTCTCTCTCACACACAAAACACATACACATAAACGCGCGCGCATGCGCTTTCATAAAGCCTATTTTAATAATCTCAAAGTGATATGGAAAAAACACTCAGTTGACGATTATGCAGAAATCTCTCCTATAAACAAAATAAATGTATCATCAGTATATGAACGAGTCAACGACCTTTAGAGGGATGTGATCTTGCCCGGTCTGGCTGCCGGGTCTCTCGCCTGAAATATCTTATCAGTTATTTTACTGTTCAACATGCACATTTGGGAAAGATAAGCGAGGAAGAGAAAGATTAAGAAGGGGAAGAGCGTAAGAAGTGAGAGAAGAAGAGTTAGAGAGGGAAGAGACGAGGGGGAGGAAAGAATGGAGAGGAGAGATAAGAGAGAAAGGGTTAAAAACAGAGAGGTGAGACAAAATAACGCAAAGAAAAGAGAGAGAGAGAGAGAGAGAGAGAGAGCGCCCCGGAAGACCCACCCCGCAAAGGGGAAAACCCGCAAAGGACTCACCATGACAATGAGAAAGTCGAGCCAACACCAAGCGTTGGTGAAGTACTTAGCGAAGCCAAGCGCGACCCACTTGATCAACATCTCAATGAAGAAGATGACCGTGAATATCCTGTCCATGTAGTAGAGGATGTCCTGCAGCGCCGGCCGGCCCTTCAGATCGACGTCCTCCAGCGCCAGGGCCATGGAGGACAGCAGAATCATGGTGATGACGGCCGTTTCGAAGTACTTGTTCTCGATCAGCTGATAGGTCTTGAGACGCAGGTGTCCCCAGCCTTGCCAGAACGGAGATTCGGGGTCGCCCTGGGAACGGAGGAAGGAAAAGGGGACATGGTAGAGTTGTGAACGGAGGTCTATGAGATCTACACTGATTATTGTGAACGGAGTGTGGA
>NW_020872203.1:292024-294524 GCF_003789085.1 Penaeus vannamei
CGCCCCCTCCTCCGGAACGCCTTCTCCGGCCCCAAAATGGCTTCCAAGTGCCGGCCAACAGACACTCCGATCTAACCCGATACCTTAAGTCTAGGAACGAACGGGGGCTGAGTGCGAGTGAGAGTACCATCAAGTAGCATACCATCCTCGAGGTCCTCCTTACTGGCATCTTTCTTCTCCTCTCCGTCATCGAGGGATTCCGTCGACCCCTTGTGGCTCCCGCTGTCGCTCTTCAGCTTCCGGTTCTTGTGCGAGCCCAGGGAGTTGTTGCTGACGGCGTCCTCCTCCAGGCGGACGATCTTCTTGTTGCTGTAGTCGTTCTCGATGACGTCGCGGTTGTCTTTGCCGATCGAGTTGCCGATGTGTTTGCTGTTGTTGATGACGGAGTTGTTCTTCATCTTCCCGTCTGTGGGGGGGGACAGGGAGGGGCGTCAGAACGGGCTCGGCGGGGCGGGGCTCTAGCTTCTAGTGAGGGGGCTCTAATGAGGGGGCTCTAGAGGGGGTGAGGGGGCTCTAGCGAGGGGGCTCTAGAGGGGCTCTAAGCTCTAGTGAGGGGGCTCTAGTGAGGGGCTCTAAGGGGGCTCTAGTGAGGGGGCTCTCTCTAGCGAGGGGCTCTAGTGAGGGGGCTCTAGCGAGGGGGCTCTAGTGAGGGGCTCTAGTGGGGGGCTCTAGCGAGGGGGCTCTACTCTCTAATGAGGGGGCTCTCGAGGGGGGCTCTAGAGGGGGCGAGGGGCTCTAGTGAGGGGGCTCTAGGGGGGCTCTAGGAGGGGGCTCTAGCGAGGGGCTCTAGTGAGGGGGCTCTAGGAGGGGCTGAGGGGGCTCTAGTAGAGTGAGGGGGCTCTAGTGTGGGGGCTCTAGTGAGGGGGCTCTAAGGGGGCTCTAGCGAGGGGCTCTAGTGAGGGGGCTCTAGCGAGGGGGCTCTATGAGGGGGCTCTAGCGGGGGGCTCTAGTGAGGGGGTCTCTAGCTCTAATGAGGGGGCTCTAGTGAGGGGGCTAGCGAGGGGGCCTCTAGTGAGGGGCTCTAGTGAGGGGGCTCTAGTGAGGGGCGCTCTAGTGAGGGGGCTCTAAGGGGGCCTAGTGAGGGGCTTCTAGAGGGGCTGAGGGGGCTCTAGTCTAGTGAGGGGGCTCTAATGAGGGGGCTCTAGAGGGGGCTCTAGCGAGGGGGCTCTAAGGGGGCTCTAGTGAGGGGGCTCTAGTGAGGGGCTCTAGTGAGGGGCTCTAGTGAGGGGCTCTAATGAGGGGGAGGGGGCTCTAAGCGAGGGGCTCTAGTGAGGGGGCTCTAATGAGGGGGTTTAGCTCTAGCGAGGGGGCTTCTAATGAGGGGGCTTTCTCAGCTCTAATGAGGGGCTCTAAATGAGGGGCTCTAGTGAGGGGGCTCTAGAGGGGGCTCTAGTGAGGGGCTCTAATGAGGGGGCTCTAGTGAAGTTCTAGTGAGGGGCTCTAATGAGGGGGCTCTAGCGAGGGGGGAGGGGGGCTCTAGGAGGGGGCTCTAAGGGGAGCGAGGGGCTCTAGTGAGGGCTCTAGTGAGGGGGCCTCAGTGAGGGGGCTCTAGTGAGGGGGCTCTATGAGGGGGGCTGAGGGGCTCTAGTGAGGGGGCTCTAATGAGGGGGAGGGGGCTCTAGTGAGGGGCTCTAGTGAGGGGGCTCTAGCGAGGGGCTCTAGTGAGGGGGCTCTAGCGAGGGGGCTCTAGTGAGGGGGCTCTAGTGAGGGGCTCTAATGACGGGGCTCTAGAGGGGGCTCTAAGGGGGGCTCTAGTGAGGGGCTCTAGTGAGGGGCTCTAATGAGGGGCTCTAGTGAGGGGGCTCTAGTGAGGGGCTCTACTGAGGGGGGCTCTAGCGAGGGCTCTAATGAGGGGGCTCTAGTGAGTCTTAGTCTAGTGAGGGGGGCTCTAGTGAGGGGGCTCTAATGTGAGGGGGCTTCTAGTGAGGGGGCTCTAGTGAGGGGGCTCTAGCGAGGGGCTCTAGCTAGTGAGGGGGCTCTAGTGAGGGGGCTCTAGTGAGGGGCTCTATTGAGGGGGCTCTAATGAGGGGGGCTCTAGAGGGGGCTCTAGTGAGGGGCTGAGGGGGAGGGGAGCTCTAGTGAGGGGGCTCTAGTGAGGGGCTCTAAGAGGGGCTCTAGTGAGGGGCTCTAGCGAGGGGCTCTAGTGAGGGGGCTCTAGTGAGGGGGCTCTAAGGGGGCTCTAATGAGGGGCTCTAGTGAGGGGGCTCTAGCGAGGGGAAGCGAGGGGGCTCTAGTGAGGGGGTCTATTGAGGGGCTCTAATGAGGGGAGCTCTAGTGAGGGGCTCTAATGGGGGGCTCTAATGAGGGGCTCTCTAGGAATGCTCTAGTGTGAGGGCTCTCTCTAGCTCTAAGGGGGCTCTAGTGAAGGGGCTCTATTTCTAGTGAGGGGGCTCTAGTGAGGGGGCTCTAGCGAGGGGGCTCTAAAGGGGCTCTAGTGAGGGGGCTCTAGTGAGGGGCTCTAGTTCTAGTGAGGGGCTCTAGCGACGGGGGGTTCTAATGA
>NW_020872203.1:299524-317024 GCF_003789085.1 Penaeus vannamei
CGAGTGCATGAAATCTATGAAGTTCCAGCGCGGCAGTTGGCCGTCGGAGCTCGGCTTGAAGCGACTCACGTTGTCTGGAACGAAGTGGGGGGGGGGGTTTGTTCACGAGTTTGTTCAGCCGTTGGTCTCGTGATTGTGTCGCTATATATGGGACCAGTTATAACGTTCGTGGCATTTGAGGTCATTTCCTTTTATAAATAAAATAGTTATGGAGCAAAGATTCATTCTCAAAGGAAATTACGGCATTTGGGGAGTGCCAGAACAGCCTCCGTTCCCGAGGGTTGGGCACTCACCTGTGTAATTCTTGCCGAAGAGCTGCATGCCCATCACGGCGAAAATGAAGATGATAATACACAAGACGAAGGTCAGGTTACCCAAGGCGCCAACGGTCTTACCCATGATGGAAATGAGGAGATTGAGTGTCGGCCAAGACTTCGCCAGTTTGAAGACACGAAGCTGGAGAGGGGAGAGGAAGAGGGTTACCGTAAGAACAGCTGCGGGGAAGTGCAGATCTTCCTTCACACACGTGGCATGCAATGAATGGAATATTATCAAAAATATGAATACAGGAAATTTTGACTGTTTTATGAGGCACTGAAGGTAGTGAGAGGAAACGAAAAACCCTCAGTGTAAGCAAAAATTGTGATCGTTCTCACTAACGATCTCATTCTGACAATAGAAAAAGGGAGCCTAGATCTTCTTATGAGGGTGGCCTTGCTCTCACTAAAAGAAAACAGGGGGTCCCGTTCTTGCTAAAGATGAAATAGGAACTAAAGGGAAAATGGGGCCCTGATCTCGCCAAAGAAACACCTTATGCCTCATTAACACTAAAGCAACACCGGGACCCTCCTTTCACCACAGGAAAACAAGGTCCCCGTTCTCACTATAGGAAAAAAAAATGAAGGTTTTGCTCTCACTGAAGAAAATCAAAAGGAAATGGCCTCCCTTTCGCTAAGAGGAGTCCAGGACCTCGCTCTCACTCATCAATCACAACGCCTTAGACTCATTGACGCTAAATTAATACAGGAAAACAAGGCCCCCGATCTCACTATAAAAACAATTAAGGCCTTGCTCCCACTGAAGAAAATGAAGAGGGGATGCCCTCACTCACTAGAAAGCCCGTTAACCATGAAAACAGGGCCCCCACTCTAACTATAGAAAAAATGAAGGTCTTGCTCCCACTGAAGAAAATGAAAAAGAACTTCCCCCACTCATTGTAAGGACCCCAGGACCCCGCCCTCACTGTAGAGGCAATGAATGCCTTGCTCCCACTGAAGAAAACCAAAAGGGGATGTCCTCACTCGCTGAAAGGACCCCAGGACCCCAGGACCCCGCCCTCACTATAGAAGCAATGAAGGCCTTGTTCCCACTGAAGAAAATGAAAAAGAACTGCCCCCACTCTCGCTGAAAGGACCCCAGGACCCCAGGACCCCGCCCACACTCACCAATCGAAACGACCTCAACACCGACAGGCCAGACACGTTGGCGAGACCCAGCTCGAGCAACGACAGCGCCACGATGATGAAGTCGAAGATATTCCACCCTTCTTGGAGGTAATACTTGGGGCTCATGGCGATGATCTTGGCGAAGCACTCGATACTGAAGGTGGCCGTAAAAAACTGTCGGGGCGGTACAAGGGAGGCGTTAGCGGGCTCGGGGGTCAAGGGAGGCGTTAGCGGGGCTCGGGCGGTACAAGGGAGGCGTTAGCGGGCTCGGGGGGGGGAGGCGTTAGCGGGGCTCGGGGCGTACAAGGGAGGCGTTAGCGGGGGCTCGGGGCGGTACAAGGGAGGCGTTAGCGGGGCTCGGGGCGGTACAAGGGAGGCGTTAGCGGGGCTCGGGGCGGTACAAGGAGGCGACAAGGGAGGCGTTAGCGGGGCTCGGGGCGGTACAAGGGAGGCGTTAGCGGGCTCGGGCGGTACAAGGGAGGCGCGGGCTCGGGCGGTACAAGGGAGGCGTTAGCGGGGCTCGGGGCGGTACAAGGGAGGCGTTAGCGGGCTCGGGGCGGTACAAGGGAGGCGTTAGCGGGGCTCGGGGCGGTACAAGGGAGGCGTCGGGGCTCGGGGCGGTACAAGGGAGGCGTTAGCGGGGCTCGGGGCGGTACAAGGGCGTTAGCGGGGCTTAGGGAGGCGTTAGGGGGGCGGGGCGGTACAAGGGAGGCGTTAGCGGGGCTCGGGGCGGTACAAGGGAGGCGTTAGCGGGGCTCGGGGCGGGCAACAAGGGAGGCGTTAGCGGGCTCGGGGCTACAAGGGAGGCGTTAGCGGGGCTACAAGGAGGCGTTAGCGGGGCTCGGGGCGGTACAAGGAGGCGTTAGCGCGGGCTATAGGGGGGTACAAGGGAGGCGTTTACAAGGGAGGCGTTAGCGGGGCTCGGGGCGGTACAAGGGAGGCGTTAGCGGGGCTCGGGGCGGTACAAGGGAGGCGTTAGCGGGGGCTCGGGGCGGTACAAGGGAGGCGTTAGCGGGGCTCGGGGCGGTACAAGGGAGGCGTTAGCGGGGCTCGGGCGGTACAAGGGAGGCGTTAGCGGGGCTCGGGGCGGTACAAGGGAGGCGTTAGCGGGGCTCGGGGCGGTACAAGGGAGGCGTTAGCGGGCTCGGGGCGGTACAAGGGAGGCGTTAGCGGGGCTTAGCGAAAGGGAGGCGTTAGCGGGGGGGGCGGTACAAGGGAGGCGTTAGCGGGGAGGCGTTAGCGGGGCTACAAGGGAGGCGTTAGCGGGGCTCGCTACAAGGGAGGCGTTAGCGGGGCTCGGGGCGGTACAAGGGAGGCGTTAGCGGGGCTCGGGCGGTACAAGGGAGGGTTAGCGGGCTCGGGGCGGGTACAAGGGAGGCGTTAGCGCGGGCTCGGGCGGTACAAGGAGGCTGTTACGGGGCTCGGGGCGGTACAAGGGAGGCGTTAGCGGGGCTCGGGGGCGGTACAAGGGGAGGCGTTAGCGGGGCTCGGGGCGGTACAAGGGAGGGCGTTAGCGGGGCTCGGGGCCAGGGAGCGTTAGCGTTTTAGCGGGGCTCGGGGGCAGGTACAAGAGGCGTTAGCGGGGTGGGCGGTACAGGGAGGCGTTAGCGGGGCTCGGGGCGGTACAAGGAGGCGTTTAGCGGGGCTCGGGGCGGTACAAGGGAGGCGTTAGCGGGGCTCGGGGCGGTACAAGGGAGGCGTAGCGGGGGCTCGGGGCGTACAAGCGGAGGCGTTAGCGGGGCTCGGGCGTACAAGGGGCGTTAGAGGGGGAGGCGTTAGCGGGGCTCGGGGCGGTACAAGGGAGGGGTTAGCGGGGCTCGGGGCGGTACAAGGGAAGGCAGCGGACACAAGGGAGAGCGGGCTTTAGCGGGGCTCGGGGCGGTACAAGGAGGCGTAGCGGGGCTCGGTTAGCACAAGTGCGGGGGACAAGGGAAGCGGGGCTCGGTAGCACAGGGAGGCGTGGGGCTCGGGGCGGTACAAGGGAGGCGTTAGCGGGGCTCGGGGCGGAGGGAGGCGTTAGGTACAAGGGAGGCGTTAGCGGGGCTCGGGCCTAGGGTCGGTACTTAGCGGGGCTCGGGGCCGGTACAAGGGAGGCGTTAGCGGGGCTCGGACAAGAGGCGTTAGCGGGGCTCGGGGCGGTACAGGGAGGCGTTAGCGGGGCTCGGGCGGTACAAGGGAGGCGTTAGCGGGGCACAAGGGAGGGCGTACAAAGAGCGGGGCTCGGGCGGTACAAGGGGCGTTAACAAGGGAGGCGTTAGCGGGGCTCGGGGGGGGGGGGGGGGGAGGGAAGGGGGTGAGGGGTGGGGGAGGATGGAGGGACGCGAGGAGAGGGAGGGAAGACTCAGGGGTTGTAAGATCATAAAAAAGGGAAATGAAAAGAAGAAAAAAAGGGAAAGTTAATCGATGGTGGAGAGGGACAGAAATGAATAACCGAAAAATAAAGAAATGAAAATAACGGAAAATAACTTGATCACGATAAGGACGTTAGGTATATATAAAAGACAAAATAATAATCATCGCAATAGACGAAGATCAAATACGAGAAGAGAGATTAGAGAGCTTTATGCAGTCAGAAGAAAAAGAAAGACAGAAAAAAGAGTAAGAGAGAGAGAGAGAGAGAGAGAGAGAGAGAGAGAGAGAGAGAGAGAGAGAGAGAGAGAGAGAGAGAGAGAGAGAGAGAGAGAGAGAGAGAGAGAGAGATAAATAGATAGATATATAGATAGATAGAGAGAAAAAGGAAAAAAAATATAAATCATCTATCACGGCGGAGACTAAATATAGAAAACTGGGACTGTAGAGAAAATATCAAGAAATAAGTAAACAATAAAAAAAAATCCCGTAAATCAACTGCAATTGAAATAAAAATCCCGTTTTGTAGTTCTCGTATTTTCGCATTCATAAATAAGAGACAATTCAAATGAACAAAATGTCGCTTTAGTACAAACCACTTTAATTAAGGCAAATCAACCACGTGACCAACTAATAGATAAGGGAAAATAAATAGAGGGATAAACTGATGAACAAATAAAACATTATATCAGAAACTTCTGGAATTTATATGCAAGTGCAAGACATATATAAAACAAAGAATCATCAGAGAGACAGACATGTGTGCAAAAATGATTATGAGAACATCAATAATAACAAACAGAATCAGTCGACAATTGACACAACAATTACATGTGAACAAAATAATACAGAGGTACACATAGATGCTCGTAGCAAAGGACAAACAGACTTTGGTTAAAACTAATCAAACTCCATTAAAAAAGATCCTGGAGATATTAAAAGAATGAAGGAGGGAAACAAGTAAACGCGAATAAATAGAGGGAGAGAGATGATCGAAGAAAAAAAGATACTGAAATACGGGACACAGAATAATAACGAGAAATTTAGATGAATAATTATGAACAAATCTGACTTTTTAAAAAATTCAAATCAAATTTCGAATGGCCAATGATAAGAAATACATATTTTTTGCAACCTCTCTCTCGAAGTGACAAAAATCTGACAGAAATAAAATTCAAAGGTTACATCAAAATCTGTGTATTACGTGCCTTCAGATTTCAAGGGATACAGTGTACTAAAACCACTATCTACTCCTGGGAAAAACTTCACGTAAATAAACTTCCTTTTCTTTCTATTTTTGACGAATAGATTTTGACATTGATTCCTTTATTTACCTCCAAATCACCAAATTTAGCTTGCGAATTAAATAGGTTCATTAATCAAATGTAAACCTTAATTGGTCATATCTTTAATCAAAATTGCTTTATCGCGGTATCAGTTATATCCCATATCAATTATACTACGTTATGTCACGGTACAATTATCCAGGTTACAGTTTAAATGTAGTATTATGTAATTTTGTGTATCAACTTACACTTAGCTATGATTTTAATGCTATCGTATGTACCGTTATAATTTGTTATATTACGTTATATTTGTCTATTACATCTCACGTGAAGTTTATTTTCTCTAAGATATGTTACACCTTATTTTACACTATACGATGTGTTCTATTTGGTTATATTGTGTCATACTGTACTAGGCTATATAAAGATAACGTGAACACGAGAAACAACAGAATACAGGTGGTATTAAATGCTGTTCTCTTGAAAAAAATAAATATAACATTCTTCACAGATTATTTAACGAATTGTTCAACTTATTATTACACTAGTAGCTAAACTGGTTGGAGGCATATTGAAATACACAGATTTGTAAATTGGGGAAACACGATCTAAAACTACATTCTTATCATTAATACGTTTTGAGTGCAGCTGTGTGTCATGCGAAGGAGAGGCTAAACTAATGAGTGCTCTTCCCTGTCATGCACGACTGGGTCACTTTCCTCCCAGTGTCATGCAAAGGGTACACATGAACACCACTCTCGATAGTTACCTTCGGTCGATACACCCCCACACTCCTACACAAACAACCAAACGTGAAGCCAATGCAATGATTTCGCAAAAGAGTGGAAGGAGAGATAATAAAAGAGGAAATGAAGAGAGAACGAGATAGGGATGCATGACAAGCTGGATCCAGGTCGCGATGAATCCACATGCGTTGGGAGGAGGAGCTTGAGGTGACCCGGATTGACCTTGCAACAGGTCAGGGCAAGAAGGAATGACCGAGTGACACGCACGTATTCACAAGCGTGCACACACATACATACGTGTATGCACAGGCGCAACTAAAGGCCTAAAAGTAAATAAACCCGTGTTTATTTACAATTTGCAGATACACACATATACAGAGGCACAGCCATGGACGCACACACAACTATAAGCATATATACACACATACACAGTCATACCCATGCAGATACACATATACACACTCACATCCATTGACATACATCCACCTACACGCCTATACGCAAACGCAAACACACACACACACACACACACACACACACACACACACACACACACACACACACACACACACACACACAACTTGAACTTTGACGCATTACATTATATAAAATACACGTTACAATGTCTGATTATTTTTCTTAAATCATCGACTTAACGATGTCCATTAACGATTCAATTCTTTGTAACTATACAAGGTGAATACGTCCAGATTTATTTATTAACAGCATTAAATCAAGGAAAGGCTATTGTATTCACTTAACACCTTATGATATACAAAATCTTTTAGAAAACCCAGTATGAATGACAATGTGATCGCCTTATGAATGATAAGTCATTGAAACAAATTATATATATATTTTTTTCTGAAATAGGTTGATTTTGTGACATTTTTTTTATACTATATATTTGTCAGACGCAAATACACGCAAACGGACAAACTCTTTCTTTCTTCTCTCTCTCTCTCTCATATACATGTATACACTTATACAACACACACACACACATACACACACACACACACACACACACACACACACACACACACACACACACACACACACACACACACACACACACACACACAAGCCACCGGAAGAGAAGCCAAAGAAAAGTGTGACGTCAGTGAGCAAGAAGTCAGCCGAGAGAGACTGTGAGCTGCAGAGTCTTCAGCGAAGGAAAATTCGCGTGGTAGAATCGTAGACGGCAGAGCAGGTGCAGCGGTGTGAAGAAATTGAGATGGGCCCAGGGGGGAGGAGGGGGAGGGGGGGAAAGGGGGAGGGTCTTGTATTGTTAAATGAAATGGGGTTTGGGGAGTATTGGGTTGGGGAGGGGGGGGGGATAGGAGAGGGCGCTGAGCACCCTGATGCGGAGAGAGAGAAGGGAAGGGGAGGGGAGGGGAGGGAGGGGGAGAATGGGGATGGGCCGGTGAGGCGAAAATGTGTGAACAGTAAGCACGAAGGGGATACTTACGTAGTTTCCAGTCTTCAAGAAGTTTTCAAATTCCTTGTTCATGCCGTAGTGGTCCATGGCCATGAAGAGTGTGTTGACGGCGATACAGAGAGTGATGAACAATTCCACAAATGGATCAAAGATAATGGTCTCAACAAATTCTGCAAATCTGACCCAAACCCTACAACAGTCCCAGACACAGAAGAGGTCGATGCATTTCATCAAGTATTCGTACACTTTTCGCTTGATCTTATCCTTAAGAGTCTCTTCCTCCTCGTCTGCAGGGAAATAATAGTAAGAAACTGTAAAAACGAGTTAGTAAAGGCTCTTCGACCCGAGGAAGGTAGGACGGCACACTTAGCTAGCTACAGAAAACGGACGGGGTGCGTCAACCTTCCACAGAAAATGGGAAAAAAAAAAATCTGGTAGCATATACGTCACATTTTTATATCCAAATCGCCCCCTTGTCAATTTCGTACTCGAAAAAAGAAGACAAAAAAGGGATTTTAAAACTTATTACCAGTATAGAGGCGTTCATCTGTATTTATTTGTATGGATCTATATAATCAAAAACAAGAACAAGTTACGGACCCCGTCACACACAAACACAGACAGACTACGAGAGGGGGACCCGGTATAGTCGAGAAGAGCAAATAAAATTAGTAAATATTAGACACAGAACAAAAATTATGTGCCTCCGCCTTCTTGGCTTGCTGCAGGGAGGAAAACATTAACTCATTAAACATACAAATACACATTTTCAGATATATAGGCCTATGTCATATATTAATAATTTTTCTATTTAAGTTTAACCTATACTTGAACATTTTCTATTGACCTATTGTCTGCAAATCCCTATCACTAAAAGCTAACTTTCTTTAACTAATCATATTTAAAAAAGGTAAATATATATCTAAAATTTATGAAATATTCAAAATCGATAGCAATTTAATTTAATCTACTAAATACAAGCTTTGCAATTCAACAAAGAGAAAATTGATTCGTTACTTCATACTTATAGCACAAAGTAATATATATTCTTTTAATTATAATAACCTACACTAATTTAGTAAAATATACTTACCAAATCATATAACATTCAGTAATATACTACACCTAACCTCTAAGATTCTCAAAATGACAAATATTAATAAACAATTCCATATTTAAGCTTATAAAATGTTACCTTTAACAAACCTTATCAAATATTCCTAAAATATAAATTAAAATGAACTTGAACAAGTACTCTCATAACATCATATTTCACTGCAAAATACCTGAGGCCTAAAATACCCTAAAATGCCCTAAAATACCCTGAAATATGAATAAATACCCTTATAATGAACCTTAAATATATCCCCTCCTTCCAGTAGGTAGCATGAAGAAATATACAGATGAGACAAAGAAGAAATTAAATTGATATGACAAATTGATAGTAAACATCAAATTGAGAAGTAAACAGAGATTCCTTGATAGTTCATTCAGAGAAAAAAATAATCTACATTGTAGTGATGTTGTCAAAGTTATTTTTAAAAGTAGAGATTTTTTCTAACTTTTATTTATTTATTTATTTTTTTTATTGCAAGGAGGAAGGATATGGAACTATAAGTATTTTCTTTAAAGATTTGACAGAAATTATTGTAATGGGAAGAATAGTACTAATATTTCTGATTACTATAACTTAAAGGTAATAATACTAATAATAATGATGATAATAACAATAATAATAATGATAATAATAATAATAATAATGATAATAATGATAATAGTAATAACAACTGTTATTATCATTATATTATTATGATAAAAATCATAACATTAATAACAATAATAATAATTGTGATAAAATATTAAAATTATGATAATTATCATAATACGATGATAATAATAGTGATGGTAACAATGATAATAATAACCATAATTATAGCAATGATAAACAACAATGATGGTGCACGAAAATAAATAATATCGATAAAACTAAATGTAAAATGTGAGGATAATAATAAAAACTAATGTCGATGATAATAATCATGATAATAATAAAAATAAGAAAAAAACTATATCATTAATAATATGAATAGCTGTAGTGATAATGATGATAATGACAAATGATGATAAGAATAATGTTGGTGATAATGAATGATAATTGTAATAATAATAATTGATAAGTAACGATGATAATAATAATAATAATAATAATAATAATAATAATAATAATAATAATAATAATAATAATAATAATAATAATAATAATAATAATAATAATAATAATAATAATAATGATGATAATGGTAATGATAATGATAATGACAATAATAATAATAACAATAATGATAACGATAATAAAAACAAAAGTAATATAAAAAATCATAACAAGAATAATAATGACAACAACATTGTCATTAAAACAATAATGAATTAAAACAATACTAACAAAGAAACAAACAAATAAAATCCTAATAAGAGGTCAAGAATCTAGTCATAAATTTCAATACATTTTTTTTTCATATCAACATACTGCAGAGGCATCGTGGCAGAAGTGAGAAAATCTAACTATTAAAAAAAAAAAAAAAAAAAAATACTGTTAGTTTTTGAGTTCGTGAAGAAGCCAGTGACGTGTGTGGGTCATCCCAGGTGAGGAAAAAATAGTGCTATAATGAACGAGCAATAATGACTATATCCGGATGTAATTTACTACCATAATGAAACCAATGACTGACCATGACATACCACTGATATAATCATCATTACGTGATATATATATATATATCTGTATCGTATCTTTTTTGTGGAAGCTTTTGAAAATAGTGCAGGCGGCGGATTGGCAACTAAGCATGTCTGGGTGGTATTCGTGGGAGAAGAACGAGTGATAATAATTAGATAATTGAATAATGGATAAAGGAAGAGAGAAGCTCAGAGATGCGCGAGTGGAGAGGGCGAATACAGTCCTTCGTTATTTCGTGTTTATTATTTATTCATTTTTAGAAAAGGTAGAGATAATGAGGATAATGATGACGGGGACAGTAGCAATACTGACAATAATAACTTATTAGTATTATGACAATTATTATAATTATTTTGGTTTTCATTTTCATTATCATTATGATAATAGCAATTATATTAACAATAATTATAAAGAAAAGGATAATGATAATGATTATGATAGATAATAATGATAATAATAATAACAACGATAATAAGAATAAAGATAATACTAATGATAATAACATTCATAATAAAGATTATCACAATCATAATCATTATCATCATTGTTATTATCCTCATTATTGCTATTACTATTATCATTATCATCATTATCATTATCAGCATTATCATCATTATCAACACCCTACCATTATTATCATTATCAGAAGTATCGTAATTTTTGTCTTTAATGTTACTGTTATTATGATCGTCATCATCGTCATCATTACTATTATTATTACTATTATTATTATTATTATTATTATCATTATTATTATTATTATTATTATTATTATCATTATTATTATCATATTTATTATTATTATTATTATTATTATTATTATTATTATTATTATTATTATTATTATTATTATTATTATATTATTATTATTATTATTATTATTATTATCATATTATTATTAATTATCAATAATGATAATAATAATAATAATAATAATAATAATAATTATCATTATTAATAATATCATTGTTATAATTATTATCTTTACCATCATGATTATTATTATCACCATTATTATCATGATTACCATTTCAATTGTTACCATAATGATGATCATGATAATTTTAGTAATAATAGTAATAACAGTAACAATAATAATGATAATAATAATATAATAATAATAATGATAATGATAATGATGATAATAGTAATAATGATAATAATGGTAATAACAACAATCATTATCATCATTATGAAAATAACAACCATAATAATGATAATTAGAATGATAATAATAATCTTGATAACAATAATAACAACAACAATATTGTCACTAATAACATTAGTTATCTAATGATAAGTTTAACGATATGCTAATAAGAACAATAACAAATAAACAATAGCCGGAAAACTAAGAAATAAAGATAATAACAGACATAACTAAAATCATTATTATAATTACAGTTCTCATTAATCATCATTTCGATTAAAAGAAAAATTTCTCCAACTCTGACTCACGTTTTGAATATCATAATTAAAAATCATATTAACAGGAAATGAAGGTCAGTCAAAAAATAAGAAATATGATAAAATATTTTGTCAAGGTAAAGGCTAAAATAAAAAAAGAAGGTGAATGGAATCGATTAATTAAAAATGTTCATATCTTAATTAATACGAAGGACCGATGATAATTAGGTCTCTGGACTTATGATAATTTCTTTCTCAAATTCAGATTTCTTTTTATTAACTTTTTTGGAAGGGGAGGTTGGGGGGGATACAAAAGCTGTGCATAGATTGAAATCCTGCATTGAAGAGAAAACATGCAAGCCTGTACCTAATGTGCATGTTTTAATTTGAATAGAAAACGGAAAAGGAAAGAAAACGGAAAAGAAAACGAAGTTGGAGAAACGCAAGAAAGAAAACGGGAAGAGAAGAGCATCAGATTTAAATCTAAACCGCCATACAGTATCTAGCTCCATCGCTCATGTCTTATTTCAATGCGGTAGTCTGTTTAACCCACGTTAGGTATACGGCATGGTGATATGAAAATACGTAAATAAAAAGAGATGTAAACAATAGCAGAATGTGCAGCCTGTAGACGGACTCCGGACTCCGGGTATTGTGCAGGAAAACTGGAGCCACGGACAGCTGGCCGTGTACTGGTCTCAAGGATCTGTCTGAGATCCCCCTCTTTACATAACATCAAGCCCTATGGGTTCTCTCTCTCTCGCCCTTCGACCTACCCCCCCTCTCTCGCTCGCTCTCGCTCTCTCTGTCTCTTTCTACTTCTCTATCTGCAGCCATGCACGCACTCAACCACGCAATCGAGCTTGCAAGCACGCGCTTTTTTTTTTTTGGAGAGTGAATTTCACCTTGATCTCTGGAGGACTTGGTTTCTCCTTCGCTTAGCGCAGAGAGAGAGGAACGGGCGGCGGCGTGGAGAGAGGGTGAGTGGGGGGAGCGAGAGAGGGAGAGAGAGGGAGGGAGTGGGGTATGCTACACAATGTTACCTTCTTCTGCAGCAAGAGGCTGAGTTCACATACAAAACACACAAATATACACCAGCGCGCTTGCTCCCGAACCCTGAGGGAATTCTCTTCGCATATGGAGTTGTGTATTCGTCTACTTCACTTGAATGTCACCATTAAACGTGTTTTTTTTCCCTAAATGTTCATAATTTGGAGTAAAAGAAGTAGCTGCACATGTCTTATGAATCCTTTAAGCATCTCACTCATGGACTGTATGTTGTATCTGATGTGCTTCCCACAACAGCGTCCCTTCCAAAAGGTCTTTAGAGTCTTAGGAGAGTCCAACCTCGTGTCTGAGTGCGCGAATCTCCCGAATTCTCCGAGGCCGAAGGAGACAGCGCGCCGACAGTGCATGTGAACTCAGCCTGAGATGATGAATCACACCCATGCTTTTGTGAGAACTACAGGCTCACGCAGGCTCAAACTTCAACAGAGACACTCAAGCGTCTTCAACACTAAAAAAGGATCTGCTTGGACAATTTCGAGTTCTGAATCCGACAATGGATGGCTAAAAGAGGCTATATGTGGGACTGGATCTTCTTTACACGAACAACTGGACTACCCAGGCTACAGGCTACACAGGCTCGAACGGATCATAAACTAGAGGCTACACATTATGAGCGTCGGGAAAGGAGGGAGCAAGGCGTTCCCTTCTGAACAACACGATGCGAAGAGAACTAAAAACGTGAGGTTATATCAAGTAATTTACACATACAACATTACCACTACAATATACATACATACATACATACATGCATATGTCTGTGTTTATGTGTATGTACATTGTGTGTCAAAATCTATCTATCTAGCTATATATATGAGTGTGTGTGTGTGTGTGTGTGTGTGTGTGTGTGTGTGTGTGTGTGTGTGTGTGTGTGTGTGTGTGTGTGTGTGTGTGTGTGTGTGTGTTGTGTGTGTGTGTGTGTGTCTTTATGAATATCTAGATCCCAATATATGCATCTGTATCTACATATGCAAATCTACCTTTCTATCTACATATATATAATATATATATATATATAATATATATATATATATATAATATATATATATATAATATATATATTTATGTGTGTGTGTATACTATGTATGTCCATACATATTACGAAAGCTGAAGCGAAAGAGGCAGTTGTAAGAAAAAAGATGTAGACAAAAGTTGTAGAAGGTGCAATGTCTATGTTTGTCGTCGTATCATAGCTCGGTTATTATGGTGTGTTGTAGGTACTGCAATTTTGTGCTCTGTCGTTTTTATTGTTTTAAAAAATCTGAGGGTATATAAGGGAATATATATTTTTTTCTTTCTCTCTTTCTCTTTTTAGATAAGAATTTAGAGGCGTGAGGGTGTTGTTATTCTTGTATTTCGCCTGTTGTCTGAGGTGGCTGTGTTGTTGGGGTTGATATCACCTTAATCGATAACTGCATTGAGGTGCGTTTTCGTGAAGCTGTCTTGCCAACTCTTTCAATATTTTTTTCCAAAGTCTTTCGAAGGAGGAAGACAACGATGATATCCAGAGTAGAAAAAAAATAGAAAAAAAGTATATACTTACAGAATTACGTTATAAAAAATTAAGTAATCACATCCTAGAGACATTTACACCCAAGGATGATTCTTGGAAATGGAAAAAAAAACAAAAACAAACAAAAAACAGTGATTTCCTTCTGCGAGACTTTCGAGAAAATATCCGTCTGGTGAGTTGGCAGAACAGGGTGACCAGTATACAAAAGAACGCGAATCTGTCCCTCAGGCGTCCGGATCCCAAAAGCAGCAGAGGTCCACCTCGAGTCCCGCCCGCGGCCGCACTGCCACGGGCCGCACTCTCCTGCCGGCTCCACCACCGCTTTTGAGACCCGGATGATCAAGGTACCCAGTAGTGACGTAACGATGGCCGTCATGACGTCACAGTAGTAATGACGTCACGGCAATATGGCGGCAGCAAACTGCACATCGTCGTGACGTCACAATGTATTCGCTTTCTTAAGGACAAAATAAACTAACAAAAATAATCTGCAGCCTATTTCTAAAGTGTAGCGACTAATTGGCTAATGAGCCCTAAAAAGAAGTGAATGAGAAATATAAGAAAAGAGAAGTACGCACCCTCTTCGTCTACGAAATGTTGAAGTGTAGGGGATAGGATGGGGGTACGATTAAAACAACGACTTTGGTTACTCAACAACGATAACAACAACAACAACAACATTGGTTACTAGACAAATGCAAATTTCTGTGAACTGGTGGCTGTAAATTTCCTATATTTTGACAAAGTGACGTTAAGCGCAGTTTAAGGTATATATGACACTCAAAATGCCAACAGTCCTCAGACCAAAAAATAAAAGTTATTATCAATTTTGTATACTCAAGATATTTATAATAGAAGCGCAACTGTACAAGATGGGTGATCAAACACTAGTTCATATCAAGACATTTTTTATAAACATGAACCTAGAATCACTTCCAAATAAGGTAACAAACCATGCAGACCGCTAACTAATTCCAAAACTTCACAATATACACTGGAAATGAATTAAAATGACGTCACAGCTACCGAGGCAGGTGCGTTCCCAGAAGAGGAAGGCGTTTTTGTAACTTTTTCGAAGTTTAGGGGACACGTGTGTAAACCTTTTGTTTCGAGAATTCACCTTTAATATGTGGGAGCATCAAATTTAAAAGGAAAGGTGGATTTATTTTGAATCTTATCTGTCAGATCAACATGTAACTCTAAGTGGCCAAAACACGCATTTATTAGTTCATGTTGGGTGTGTCTTTTTCCTCGTAAGTGAATAAGTTTAGTTACAAACACCAAAATTGATATTTTTCTGGATATATAAGAATATCTAACAACATTCAGCGTTTTTCTTAAACAATCGTATACGTTTTCCTAAACACTGGAAGGGATGGCATGAATGCGGATTCACTCAGCGCGTCTGCAAAAACGCTTCCGTCTGCTCGGACCGACTGCTGGTAGTTCGGTCGTGACGTCATCATGCCTACATCTACCATTGATACACCTTTGCTGTTATCAACACTCAAGGAGGAACTATCAAACGTTTACTTAGAGAAAAAGGATTTAAAAAACGAGAAATGAGAAGAAAACCGCAATGCACTAGCTACAGCTGGGGACATTGAGATATTTGAACGGAAGACCAAAATAAATGACTGTACACGAGCTAGCTTTTGTTTTTTTAGCGGGCGATAAGAAAACAAAACAGATTTGGAAAAAAAAGCGGAGGAAACTCACCTGCATGTTCACTGGCTTGGCTCTGTCTTCCCGCCTGTGCCTCAGCTTGCTCTATGATCTCATTGAGGACCATCACATCTGTCGAGAGGAAGAGTGACGTCACAAGAGGTAGACATTTAGAATAAGAGAGAGAGAGAGAGAGAGAGAGAGAGAGAGAGAGAGAGAGAGAGAGAGAGAGAGAGAGAGAGAGAGAGAGAAAAGAGAAAAGAAAGAAAGAAAGAAAGAAAGAAAGAAAGAAAGAAAGAAAGAAAGAAAGAAAGAAAGAGAAAGAGAAAGAGAGAAGAGAAGAGAGAAAGAAAAGAGAAAGAGAAACAGACAGACAGACAGAAATAGAGACAGAATCACCAGTTTTTTTCTACAAGACGGTCTTATCTCCGTCTGAGTTGAAAGGATAAGAAAGATAATAAAGAATTTTACATCAATAAGACGCCATTCATTGCCATTCTTTCTGAACTCGTCACATTGAACTCTGATTCTCGGATAATTTTTTTTTTTTCTCAGCCTAAAAACTCGTTTATTATTGCGTGACACTGGAAGAAAATATGTTAGTTTTAAACCCTCCTCAAAAATTTGCATAAAAGGCTACTTCTATTGGCTTGAAATTGTTAATAATAGTATGACTATATTGACTGATAGGACTGTAGGTCTGTTGGTCATGCTATCGTCCATTTTACAGACAGGTGGAAAAAATGTTGGTTTTTGGACTATACCAATTGATGAGCCAACTTGACTAGGTTTATATTTAGTATCAGAGTTCGAATTCTGGTTGTAATACACTTTTTTTAATGAGCAATGTCCTTTTTTTTGACAAATTTTGCGTCAGAGTTCATGGAATGGGACGTACTTTAGCTCATGGCCAAACTACCCCAGTTTTGAGTCAAAAGTCAAAAGTCAAAACACTTTATTCCATTAATTACACTGGTTATTCTTTACATAAATACATTCATATCTACAATTGATTATTTAATAGGTGTTCTTTTGATTCTAATGAGGTTGGGGAGAAGGAGGGGGAGCAAGAGGAAAGCGGGGATGGGGAGGAGGGATGCAAGGATGAGGAGGAGGCCGAAGGTGAGGAGAAGGAAGCCGAGGACGAGGAGAAGGAGGCTGAGAATAAGGAATAGGAGGACGAGGGTGAGGAGAAGGAAGCCGAGAACGAGGAGAAGGAGGCTGAGAATAAGGAATAGGAGGACGAGGAGCGAAGATGAGGAAAGGGAAGCTGGGGGGGAGGAGGAGGTCGAAGGTGAGGAACTGGAAGCCAAGGACGAGGAGAAGGAGACTGAGAATAAGGAATAGGAGGACGAGGGTGAGGAGAAGGAAGCCGAGAACGAGGAGAAGGAGGCTGAGAATAAGGAATAGGAGAACGAGGGTGAGGAGAAGGAAGCCGAGGACGAGGAGAAGGAGGCTGAGAATAAGGAATAGGAGGACGAATTGGTGAGAAGGATGAGAATAAGGAATAGGAGGACGCTAAGGCGAGGAAAAAGGGACCCGAGGACGAGGAGAAGGAGGCTGAGAATAAGGAATAGGAGGACGAGGCCGAGGGCGAGGAGAAGGAATTCTAAGGCGAGGAAAAAGGGACCCGAGGACGAGGACGACGTCGAGGCCGGCCACTCACCTCGCATGTCGAGGACGGCGTGTTTCTGGATGGGGTCGATGAACGGGTTGGCGTCCGGGTTCTTCAACTTGAACTGCAGCACCTCCTCCTGTTCCATTGACGTGTCCTGCAACGGCAGCGCGAGGGTTCAGTCATCCTAAGCGGGGCAGCGGTCAGGGCGGGTCGGGTCAGGTCAGGTCAGGT
>NW_020872203.1:322024-329524 GCF_003789085.1 Penaeus vannamei
AGAGAGAGAGAGAGAGAGAGAGAGAGAGAGAGAGAGAGAGAGAGAGAGAGAGGAGAGAGAGAGAGAGAGAGAGAGAGAGAGAGAGAGAGAGAGGGAGAGAGAGAGAGAGATGGAGCCAGACAGAAAGACAAACAAACAGACACACAGACGTAGAGAAAGTGATATATAGATAGATAGATAGAAAAACATGAGAGAAAGAGAAGAGAGGAGAGAGAGAGAGAGAGAGAGAGAGAGAGAGAGAGAGAGAGAGAGAGAGAGAGAGAGAGAGAGAGAGAGAGAGAGAGAGAGAGAGAGAGAAAGAAATGAATATATCTACATACAGGCTGATAGAAAATGACACTGAGAGATAGAGAGATAAAGAGGCAACTTGAGTAGAAGGAGAATTAGGAATAAAAGGGAAAAAGAAGAAGAAAAAAGAGGAGGAGAAAAGAAGAAGGGAGAAGAAAAGAAAGAAAAGAGAAGAAGAGAGGAAAAGAAGGAAGAAGAAGAGAGAGAAGAGGAAGAAGAAAATGAGAATGAGAAGGAAGAGAAGAAGGAAGAGAGGGAGAAGGATAAAGACGAAGAGGAGGAGGAAGAGAAGGAGAAGGAGGAAGAGAGGAGAAGAGAAGAGAGGAGAAGAGAGAGAAGGAGGAGGAGGACGAAGAGAGGGAGAAGGCTAAAGACGAAGAGAAGGAGAAGAAGGAAGAGAGGGAGAAGGCTAAAGACGAAGAAGAGAAGGAAAGGAGGAGGAGGAGGAGGAGGAGGAAGGGGAATGCAGAGGGGAGGGAAGTGTGTCGAAGGAAAGGTGCTCCAACATTCTGCTGAGCCAAAATCACATACAAATGACAGTGACAGGGCCTTTGAACACGCAGAGGGGAAAAAAAACACTTACAACCACATTCTCTTTGGACCTTCCTAGAGGTGTGCCTTGAACCGACTAGCAGAGGGAGAAAAATTTGGTGACTTAGTCTAATAAAGTCCCGTGTCGATTTGATCTAGAAATGTTATATATATATAGATTGATTTACTTTTTATATATATTTTTTTTGTGCTTCTTCTTCTTCCTCTTCTAAAAGCTATATAAGTATATATGGAGATATAATCTAGTTTTTTTTTATATATGAACTTATCTGTTTAAATCGTATTTTGGGGTTTTAATTAAGTGCCCTCTGTTTTTTTTTAATCTAAGTTTTATATCATGGGAAAATACCGTTTATTAAATGAGTGCTAGAAATAAACAGAACATCTTTTTTTTTAAAAGCTTAAGAAGGACAATTAAATTAAGAGGGACACAGACTTCTCATTTCCAGAAGGATCAGCTGTTTTAATGTTTACTTTTAGAACATACTTCTCTTTAAGAAAAAAAAAAAAGAATGTATCATAACACATAAGAATTTCCCTTTTTTGTTTTGTAAGAAAAAAAAAAAAGAATAAAAATATAATATAATAATGATAACTAATTGTAAAATAAATAATCCGGTACTCCTACTTACTGCATCTTTGTCGATATATTCTAGGTTGATATCAGGGCCAAATATTTCCCGAATGATGTTATCAATAACTTCGTCATCCTTCTTTGTCAATGCTTCGCCCTCCAGTCTGAGCGGTAGCATCTGCAGCATATGCTTATTGTCCAGCTACGGGAAGTTACAAAAGGAGGCTTTAACAACGGGAATGAGGCACTAGATTTTTTTTTTTTTTTTTTAGTTATCTCTCTAAAGTCGCTTGAATTGAAAACCGAACTGTCTGTCTCAGAGATCTAGGCACTGTCAATTCTGGTGTTGATGTGGAGCCTGCTCTGAGGTGTGGAATCCCTGCAATCCCTGTCTTGAGGTGTCTGGTGACTGGTGTTGCTGCCCATGTACACATATCTATATGTATATATATACACATACATAGGGATGCACATATATATAGCTATATGTATATACGTACATGTGTGTATTTATACATATTTATCTTACCCTGCTTTGAGGTGCCTTGTCATCACATATCTTTCTCTCTCTCTCAGATGTATTATTCCTGTTGTTTTCTAAACCCTGTTCGTCTATGGTTCGTAAAACTTATTGGTAAACCTGTCCGGTAGATTTGTTTGTATTTGTACTTTTGTTTTTGAGAACACTGTGTGTGTGTTTTTTTTCGTTCTTTCGAAATGTGTTCTGTTCACTGTTGTTCACTGTATATGTCTATTGTTTGTAATTATTGTTTATGTATACGGGTTTCCCTACCATTCCCTGGCTGTTGCTTCTGTCAAATATTTACCTGTTCTCTCTAATGTTTCCTTTATCCAGCTGCCTCTAGCACATACTTAGCTGCTTCTCTCGTGTTCCTAGATGCACGCGCGTGTGTGTGTCTGGCCTAAAGCGTCTGTACCATGTCTAGTATTAGCCTGAGAATAGAAAGTGGCTGTTTGGTCCATTGGCTCGCACAGGGTGACTTTTTTTTGTCTTGTGATTCCATACTTAATGGGAGAAACTGTCACTCATGCTCTGTAGAAGATGGAACGTGAGACAAAGCGGTGACGCCTGAGTCAAGGTTTATATGGTGCGGAGGTGAAGAGAGAGAAAATAAAAGAGAATCGAAAAAAATAAACGAGGTGAGAGATAAGCGTGCTGGAGGAAGGAAAAAAGGAAGAAAATTTATATATATATATATATACGTCGTAGAAAAATAAAATAAGAGGAATGATGGTTAACCCGGCTGTGCGGATATGGGAACCCACGTTGTGATAGGCCTACTGGAGGAGGGACGAAGGGCCGACCTACACTTAGCAGTAGGGATGAGGGAAGGGAGGGGGGGCGGGGGGCGAAGGGAGCGAAAATGGAGACACTCACACCAAACTTGAGGTCCATCGAGGCTTCGAATGGGCTGAGGACGAGTCGGCGGGAGATGAGGGAGAAGGGAGGAAGGGAGACGGAGCATGAGCATGAGGGGCGAGGGGGAGGGGGGGGGGAGGAGGACGACCATCTACTCACACACTTGGGACTAAAAATATATATATATTAATAATGACCTCTGGGACGTGGGAGGCCATCCTGTTCAGGAGCTGAGACTCTTTGGTGGGCGGCTTGCCGTTGATTAGATCCCCGTGGGAGGTGTAGGATATACGGGACGTGTGGGAAGTGTAGGAGTTGTGGCGGGAGCCCAGGGTTGTATACACAGGCACGATGATGGCACCGTTTTCCTCGCTCATGGGTGTGACCGCGGCGGAGTCGTCGGCGTATGGCAGGTGCTCCTGTGCGTCCAGGTACGTGGACAGCACCAGAGGCTTCTTGTCGCCAAAGCGCCGGCCGTTAGCGATCCGCCAGGTGAATTGGTGGCTATCCCGGGACCCTTTTCGCATGTTATAAGGTGAGCCAGGGAGGCTAAGACTCGCCTGCAAGAAGAAGACAGCGCCACCATGAGGCCAGTGTGGGCGTGGCTCCGCCCACATCAGCCCCACAGATCCTACTGCTTGCTGGGGACACGACAACCTGCGGCTCAAACACTGATCTCTTCTACCGCTCCTACGTCAGCACTCCGGCCACGTGGCTCGCCTGCGTCACGAGGCAACACGCGGCCAGTTCCTCTAATATCCGCACGGGAGGGGCGTCGCCCTCCTGCACCCGCAGGGGGTATTCAGAAGGGACCGCCCCCTCTTCAGGCGTCTTGGCCATCTAAACTTAGCTACATTAGGTGTCAAAATTTTGGAAGCAGTGATGGAAGCCAGTGCTCGAGCGTAGGCGGGTGCGGTACATTAACAATGTGGATGAGTTCTGCGGGCGGGCGGGCGGGCGGGCGGGCGGCCCCCGGCGTCGAGTACCAGCGCCCCCAGGGGGCTCCGGTACCCGACAGCGGACTCCGCCTCGGGCGCTGACGCCGCGCCGCCTCAGAGAGAGAAGCGGCTGACACGCCCGCACACACGTCTACATAGAGGCAGTGAAAAGGAAAGCTGACGAACACATCCACATAGACACTGAGAAGAGGAGATATCAGTTCTGTTCAGCAATCACTAGAGACAGACAAACATGGAATCTTTCTACATCCAATGTGGACCAACAGTCGATTGATCTTCTAGTTTGATTATTAGAATTTCTTAAACAAAGTAGGGGTTTTTGCCCCTGTGGAGACCTGACACGCCAAAATGGACCATACAGTAATCTATACTAAAGTCTACAGTGTCTAAAACACTACTAATTAACTGTATAACACATTCTAACACTTGCTCTCTAAGAATCTAAGAATTTGTTTCGCATGCTAATACTCTCTGTTCGCTATTAAGTAACTCTAGGCTATTTGGTCTAGACTAAAATGTGGGTTTTGGGTCTGTCTCACAGCGGAGCGCGGGCGTGCAGGAAGGCCAGGCCCGTGCACGGTCATGGCTACACGTGCTGCACGGCCGAGCATTCCTGCACGAGCGAGGTCCGCCGACAGGAAGGCCTAACGTACCTGCGTGAGAGTATGGCCAAACGCACGTACATACACACGCAAGCACACACACAGACACACGCATGCACACATACACATCCGCGCACAGACCCATACACCTTTTGGCTCTCACAATGAGATTTGTTATGTGAAGCAGAAACCACGTCTATAACCTCATAATTTTAAGCAAAACCTATGTAACAGCAATCCTTCATTATGAGATACATTACCTCTACTCATGGACCGAATCTATATTAGCATGAGACTACACCTTGAGTCGATGTAGCAGACCCACTGATAGGACTGGCATTCAAACAAGATTATGATAAGTAAGAGCCGTTAACACACACACACACACACACACACACACACACACACACACACACACACACACGCACACACACACACTCTCTCTCACTCTCTTTCTCTCTCACACTACTGTCGTAGGGACTAGCAAATCATACTGCAACACGACAGAGTTAGTGTGCAGAGAAGCATGCAGGAAAAATAACAACAACAACACAGGTAGTTTACACTTGACAGCAATGCCATATCTATTGCAACATATATGTCGTGTGAGATATATAATTTCCGTATGTTGTAGAGTATATGCAAGGATTCTGCAACATATATGCAACATATCTGTATTGCCGTAAGATACACAAGGTACAGCTAAATATCCAGAGTAACAGACGACACACATACAAACGCATATAGAAAGTCACACACATATTCCTTAAATCAAAGTAACAAAAAAAAAAAAAAAAAAGAAGAAAAAAAAAAGGAAGAAAACAGTGTGGGTGTTGTCTGTATATCACACACACAGAGAGAAAAAAAATCATGTTTAAGAAGTCTAATTTTGCTGTCTGCAGTGGCTATCAGAATCTGTAAATATGTTATATCATCGTGGGTTCATGTTAAGACAACATGCACATCCTAAGAAAAAAAACAAAAAAAATAGAAAGCTTTAGTACACCGACCAAGACATTAGTGGTGTTTTTTTTTTAAATTTAAAAGACACAAGCTACACGTGGGAAGAAAGGGTCATTCAGGGCCCACATATATAAACCAGTCCCTATTGGGTTTACGCGTATAGGCCTAAGCTAGAGAGAGGGGTGGGAGGATGGGGGTGGGGTGGGTGGGTAAAGGAGAAGGAGAAGGGAGATGTGAAGGAAGGGAGGGAGGAAGGAGAAGAGGAAGAGGAGAGGAAGAGGAGAGGTGGAAGTGGTGGTTTATGGAAAGAGGTGTAGGTGAAATTTTAAGAAGATGGGTAGATGTGGAAGAAAGGAGGGAGATGGGAGAAGAGGGAGAGGAAAGGAAGATAGAGGTGGAAGTGTGTTTAGTGGAGGTGGTGGTTGAGGTTTATAGGAAGAGGTTGGTGGAGGTGGAAGTGGAACTATTTTAGAAGGAGGTGATGGTGGAGGTGGATTTGTAGAAGATGGAGGTGGAACTGTAACTTGCGGTGGAGTTGCTGTTGTAGTAGTAGGAGGAGGAGAGGAGAGTAGGAGGAGGAGAGGAAGGGTAGAAAGGAGGAGAGGAGGAAGAGAACAGAGAGGAGAGAGAGACAGAGAGACTAGGGGCAAAGAAGGAAGAGGACGGGAAGAGGACAGGGATAGGAGACGAAAGAGGGGAAAGTGGTGGAGAAGAAGAAGGGTCTGGGAGGAGGAGGAGGAAGAGAGGAGGGAGAGAGACAGAGACTCTAGGGGCAAAAGAAGGAAGAAGACGGGGAAGAGGGACAGGATAGGAGACGAAAGAGGGAAAGGGTGGAGAAGAAAGGCGAAAAGCAGGTGGTGGAGAAGGTGGGTACAGATAAGGAGGAGGAGGAGGAGAAAGTGGAGGAGAAGGTGGAGAAAGAAAAGGAAAAACGGAGGACGAGGAAAAGTTCAAAGCGGAAGGAAAAAATGGATTAAGAAGGAGAAGGAGAGGAGGAAGTTGAGGATGAGGATGATAAGGAGGAAGAGGATAATGAGAAGTAGTAGTAGGAGGAAGAGAGGGAGGATGAGAAGGAGGAGGAGGAGGAGGAAGAGAGGGAGGAGGAGGAGGAGGAGGGAGGAGGGAGGAGGGAAGAGGAGAAGGTGAAGAAGTAGGAGAAGCAGGAGGATAAGGAGAAGAAGAAGAAGAAGGAGATGGACGAGGAAGAGGAGAATCAGAGGAGCAGGAGGAGGAGAAAAAGGTCGAGGAGGAAGAGTAAGGAGGAGGACTGGGAGGAGGATGCTTCGGAGGCGAAGAAGAAGGAAGGAAAGAAGGAGGGAAGGATACATATAGGAAAAGATAATAGGGGAAAGGACTAAAAGGAAGGGAAAGAAAGGGGAATAAGGATAATGGATAAAGCGCAAACAGAAGAAGTAGAAGAGCGATTACGTGAGGCCAACGACGACGAGGGAACTACCTCTCCTACAGACAGCGATAAAGAACCTCCATGCAAGGAACACGAGGGAGAGGGGAGTTCGAGGGGATGAGGGGAATAATAAAGACGTTTTCCCCCTCTTTGTTTATATCCTCACTGGAGATAAGAGCTAGGAAAATGAGGAGAGAGAAAAAACAACAACTTTGGGGGAGTTTTGGTGGTGGGGGGGGGAGGAAGGAGGGGGAGGGAAGGGGTTGGATACTAATAGGTGAATAAACAGAGATAAGGAAAGAATGGCGAGAATGGAGGAAAGAGCATAGTGGGCGATAGAGAGATAGGAAGGAAGTGGATAAAACAAGGAAAATGAAGCAGATGGTGAGAGACAGTGCAGAGGCGAGTGCGAGAAAGGCCTCGGGGCATTTCGAAGGGGGAGGGCTGGGGGGGGGTGAAGAAGAAGGCAAACAGCGACGGCAAACAGTAAGACAGAAACGAGAAAGGGAGGGGCGAGAGTGGGGCTCGGAGAAGGGAGAGAGGGAGGGGAGGGGAGGAGTGGAGGAGAGAGTGGAGGGGAGGGGGGGGGCAGGACCTCAGCCAGCTTCTGGTTTGGGTATTGATTCTTGAAGCCGAGCCATGGCGGTGGTGGCCCCGCTGTGCCTCGACCCTTCTTGCCAGGGCTCCGTGTCCTGCAATCCTACCCACAGAAAGCCCTCCTTCTGCGACCTATTTCCTAATTAAGCCCTTCACGCCCTCCCCCGCCCCCCCTCCCT
>NW_020872203.1:337024-344524 GCF_003789085.1 Penaeus vannamei
ATGCTGGTCGTTTTTATTTACTGAGAGTAATAGATATTGTTATTTTGCTATGAGTAAAGTCTGACTAAGATGTACGATCAAGTGTTGTATCAATATTACGACAGTTTTCTAAAGAAGAGTGTCCCCATGCATCTAAATCCTCGGACTATCCGTTCTAGATTCTCGCTAGGATCAAGGCTCGGCTCACGCTAGAAACATCCTAGAATCTGCTAACATGTGACTAGCTTCTCGCACTAGACCTTGGCTTCTGGTTGCTAGTTCAGATGTCTCATGCCAGCACATGATGTTATCTCACTCTTTTGTTCTTCTTCTATGGATATAACCACTATTCTCTATGATGGAGTGGGTGGCTAACACGCTATGATGGAGGACTACAGCAGGACGACTGAGGCACACAGGTGCCGCCCGTGTGGGAGGGCCACGCCGAGGCCCCCGAGGGAACTCCTGCCGACGCTGCGGTGGAGGTCCCTCGGGTGCCACGCGGGCGGCCTCTGCACGGAGCGCACTTCAAGCAGTTACATTTTTGACATCCAGAGAACACAGTTATGTACACAAGATGGCAGAGAAAAGTCTTCTGATGGAACAGTCTGTTGATAGTGGAAGCGAGGAGACTGGTGGAGAGTAGCGTTCCACCTTATTAACGAGTACATAAGAAAGAATGAAAGAGAGAGAGAGAGAGAGAGAGAGAGAGAGAGAGAGAGAGAGAGAGAGAGAGAGAGAGAGAGAGAGAGAGAGAGAGAGAGAGAGAGAGAGGGAGAGATTTTAGTACATGAAAGCTCCTCTGACTAAGTACTAATTAGCTCAATCCTACAAGAGAAGAAGCTTTTTTTTCTGAAATGTAAATTCCGTCCCATGGAGTTAATCCCACATTTTTCTTCGTGAAACTACTTTATTAAGAGAAAAAAAGAAGTCCCGCCCATCTACTGTGGTTAAACTACGCCCACATCTTTCTGCAGGTGGGAAAGTCCAGAAGCCTCAACAGAAAGAGAGAGGAAGAGAGAGAGAGAGAGACAGAGAGGGAGGAAAATAAAAGAGTAAACAGAGGGAATGCACACTCACCTTCCTTGGGAGTTTTCCGTTGGGTCGTGAAGGCTTTGATTCCGTGATGGACTCTCCCCCTTCGCTCTTCACGGACAGGCTCTCCCTCTGGTTGTCGTCGATGCCATCTCCGGGATCCACGTACAGACCGTAGGACCTGCTGGAGAACATGGAGGGGGACTTGCCTACAGACCCCTCGATCTCGCCTTGGGCCATCATGATCGCCATGTCGTGCATCTTCTGCGCCTCCTCGTGTTGTTTCTGTTGGGGGAGAGGGGGGAGGGGGTGTTAGGTGGGTGGTGGTGGTTGGGGGGGGGGTCGCGATAACTGGGGTGAAGGGGTGGGGGGGGAAGGGGGAGAAGGATGTCGCGGCGGTGGGGGTTGGGGTGGGGGTGGGCGGTTGGTTGGTTTGAGGGTTGAGACATCATTCGCTTCTTCTCTCTCTTTTTTTCTTCCTTTCTCTCTTACACACACACACACACACATCACACACACATCACATTTTTGTACATTGAGGAAGACATCCCTCTCTCTCTCTCTCTCTCTGACACACACACACACACACACACACTCACACACGTACATTGTCTCTCTCTCTCTCTCTCTCACACACACACACACACACACACATCACTAGGACCAACACACACAGTCCTGCAACTTACGCGAATGGCCTCTTCCTCTGCAAGAGCAGCTTCCTCCTCTTCTTCGGCCTTCTTCTGCAGCTGATCGTAGGACATGGCGACGATGGCCAGAATGAGGTTCACCAGGTAATATGAACCCATGAAGATGATTAAGACGAAGAACAGGATGTGCCAAGGTCCGGCCGCACGTAGCACCTGCAGGTAAGGAAGGACGGGAGTGGTTAGAACTGTGGGTCTGTTGAGAGGTGTGTCGGTGCCAAGATCCTTAGCTTGTTGCACTGGGGAAACTAAGTAGCACTTTGCCATTCTTATTATTTCTCTTCTTGAATTAAAATCCAATATAAAAGAGCAAAGATACTGGATGATAAATAAGAACAGTACAGAATATATACCTAAGGGGAAAAAGTGCGAGTACAAGGACACAGCAAAAAAAGGAAAAGAATCAAACTTACCAATTGATATAAACTCTCCCAGAAATCTTGGGTCATCAGTCGGAAAGCTGATAAGAAGGCCCAGCCGAAGGTGTCAAAACTTGTGTACCCATAGTTGGGATTGGGGCCAAAGCCTTGTAAACATATGTAGTCTTTCGGACACTTCCTGTTGGGATATAATCGACGCCGTCAAATTTAGGATAGGAAGGATTAAGGAGAGGGGAGGGGAGGGGCAGTGGTGGCGGTGGGGGTAGGGGTCTGCTCGGGGTAATAAAAACATCGAATGATTTATTGCGAATGGAGAAAACAGATAGGAGAAAAGGTTAGTTTTTTTTTTTTCTCTGGGATGATAAAAGTCGGAAAGTAATTCTGTTGAACTCATTGGTTTTAGGGATGAGAAATCTTAGAAGGACTGAAGGGGGGGGGGGGGGTGAATGAAAGAAATCTGGGGCTGTGGCAGTTTTTTTCATATGACGGGAACACAAGAACTCATCTAGTTAAGTACGACAGGGTGGTAGAGGAAGCCACAGGGAAGACCATATGATAAAAATAGGAGAGAGAGTGGAAACATAATAGTAACTATTGTATAGACATGAATAATAGCTGTACGAAGACCGAGAAAAACGGTCTGCGTTAAGACAAACAAACTAATCTCAGGAGGCGATCGTTAAAACTTGAGAGAAAAAATAATCCTATTAAACTGACAGAGACAATACTTTCCTAGTTACCGGAATTAGGGAAGGCATCAGAGAGAAAACATTACGAAATGTCATTAAGGGGGAAAAAAGACTAGTAAGAGGGAAGATAGTGAAAAAATATTAGTCCACATATTCTATCGGGGCATAAATCCATGGGTTGTGATCTAGAGGCGATATAATTGCCAGATTTTGAACTGATCACTAGAAATATGGGTCATGTCAGTCAACTATGTTTCATACTGAGAACTAATTCTTCACTAGGGAGACCGATAAACTATGGATTTTAAATGAAATCTATTCCATTTTATACACTAGCGAGAATTCTCTGCTCTTGACTCTGTATGTTATACCATCTAAAAAAAAAACTGCAGGATGCTTTATAAGGTAGAAATAAAGAGATGTAGCCGTAGATTCAAGTCATAAATCCAGGTTGATGTTCCTGCAACAGAATATTAATATCATGGATAAAGTTAGGCTTCGTATAATCACTTACGTATTCACAAGTATGAATCTGAATCATATTTGAATCATATTTGACCCTGGTATATTTCGTCATCAAGTGGCTACAACATCTCTTTACTTTTTCCCTTCTCTTCTCTTATTTAGACTACATTTCTCAATATTCGGGCGACCACATCAATGCAGGTATATGAAAAAAAAACACACACATGCGGGGGCATTAAAGAGGTGTTCGCGTGCATCCATTAAGAAAATGTTGAGCTGCGTTCGGGAATTCGGACACGGCGGGCTGTGCCAAGGAAGAAAAGAAGGCGAATAAATAAAGGAAAATTTGTCTTTTGGAGAAAAACCAATCTATCAAATTAACCTTTTGGGGAAAAAAGAGAACTTCGTGAGGGTTCGAAAACGGAAAAAAAAATCCTGGAAGTTATTATTGGAATTCTTAAAATGATAATATTTTGAACTCTATAGACATATATATTTTTTCTTTATCATTATCATTATTGTACTTTCACATCACAAAAGCGACAAAGCTTAACTTTGGCTCGTAAATAGGGGGGGGGGGAGAAACAGTTACTATAGGCCTACGTTGAATGATCCTGAGCTAAATGCCCGGCCGACCCGTGCGCGTCCGAGTCACTCCCGAACTACACACGACACAAATTCACACGGACAAGCTTCATGAACGTCTAGAGGTCAAGCTTCAAGGACTACAAGAGGACTGCAAGCTTCAAGGACTACTAGACATCAAGCTCCAAGGGTCTTCTAGAGGATGTCAAGCTTCAAGGACTCTTTAAGAGGACAGCAAGCTACAAGGGGGGACTCGAGGGCCGTCCGCGCGGTGGCTGACGGCGGTCGAACGGGGGTGTCCCAGCCTGGCTCCGCATGCGGCGAGAACGCTTCCTCTACTGCAAGGTTTCAACTTTACCGCAGTGCATAGGCCTCTGCCCCCCTGACTGGTCGTTTGAGTCAGGCATTCAGCTGACGTTAAGTGTAGTTTAAGAATCCGGTACCACTTAGCCTAGAGTATGAAGTAATGGCACAATGCAATTGTAATGGACTAGAGTGCAGATCAAACGCAGACATGCCTTCGTTATGCATGACCAAACAAGGGAAATCAAGTGTCTAGCAACATGCAGTCGACTGCCTTATATGGGAGAAAGAATGGGGGGAAATACTATTTTTTTCAGGAAAGCGAGTATATCTGGAGGATGGAAAAAAACAACAGATATAATTATTCTCTTTTGGGTGGGGGTAGTGGTGGTGGTGGGGCATGGAGGGTATCAGCGTTTGAACATATTAAACAGTTTGATATATCAAAATATGCTTCAGGATAAGCTAACTGACATAGGAAAGATATAATTTCTTCCTTTTATTTTGATATGCTTTATTTCATGTAAGCGTTAGAAGGAGCTATTTATTGAAACTCTGGTCTAGTAGGACAACTTTATCATGGGAAGAAGGACTGTTAGAAAGGACTTTGAAAATTGGCAAAAGTGAATGGTTTGCTATTTGAAAAGGCTGTTAGAACAATCATAATATTTACGTTTAATGCTTTTTTTACTTTTTGTTTATTCACAAACCTTGTGACTGCAGTACAATAGTGCAATGAACTCTTAAAGCAGTCATGGTACCGGATAATTATTATTTTTTTGGTTATTCCAGGAATTGAAAGAAATACACAAACAAATCAAATTTTGAGTCCAGCAGCGACGACCCACAACAACCACTTCGTTAAGGCTGTCTTTCTATCTAAAAACTATAGAAAATTAGCCCTAAGTGAAGCAAACGCGTAAAGTCGTTGTTGCTGGTCTCGGGTGTATACAGACAATAAGCCAAAAAAATCAGAAAAATAGAAATAATCAATGTAAAAAAAGAACAAAATTATGATCAGTGCCTCAAAATAAACTGCATTTTGAAACCAAATGATTAGCTAAAAATGTGGTGGTGACCGTTGTGTCAAAACAACCAGCAGGTCAAACCGAATTTCAAGCAAAAAATCTTAAGACCGGTGCGTTAAAAACACTGAAACAGGTTCAAATAAAACAATAAGCAAAAAACTGACCGGTGCGTAGACTCAGGTAGGCCTAAGCCATGTAAAAAAATATTTCATCTTACCCTGCACCACTACTGTTGCCGCACAATGGCTTTTCGCCTAGATCCTCATCCACGTACCAATTTGCTGAAAAATAGGATAAGCAAAATCAACGCTCTGTTTATGCTTCGTTCCCAAAAAGGGGGCAGTGGGTTCGCCAGGCGGGGCGGCGTAAACACACCAGCGCTAAGCCGAACCTTTCCGCTACCTCAAAAATATGATTTGGTTCTTCTCCGGAAAGGTTGGACCAGCATATTTAGTTAAAAAAAAAATGGTTTATGTGCTCCCTAGCGTAAATAATAATAATAATGGTAAAAAAAAATATTAACTGGTTACCGAGGATCATCTTTTTTTTGTTGTTATGTATTTTTTTTTTTTTTTTGAGCGCCGAGGCTACACTGTCAGTCAGATGGCCTATAGCATGCTAGGCTGTCAGGGACTACCTAACTACAGCTTCAGGGTCTACTGAAACTACCTACACAACTGAAACTACCTACACTAACAGTCTGGTCAGTCTAGTTTAATAAACACGGCGCCAGTTCTATTGATTTGAGGGAAAAAAAAAGAGATGGCCTGAGAGAAAAAAATAGTATCCCATGTGTGGACTCTGCTAACGGGAAATCAAAATCCATTAAAAAAAAATTATATATATAATTATATATATATATGTATAAGTAGATCCATCTAGCATCATGCAGACAATTAGAGACGCTACGGCCCCAGTTAATACGGTGGGAACTTGCGTGTCAAAGATGCTTCGATTGGGCGCCTCCTTCCACCTCTGACGTCACAGGCTCGGATCACCCGTCTCTAATACACGCTGGAAATGTACAAGTGGTACCAAAGCCCCTAAATTGGTCTCGTGAAGTGGGGCCAAGGGGAGGTGCGTGTGTGTGAAGGGGGTGGGGCGGGTGTGTGAAGGGGTGGGGCCAAGGGGAGGTGCGTGTGTGTGAAGGGGGTGGGGCCGGTGTGAAGGGGTGGGGCGGGTGTGTGAAGGGGGTGGGGCGGGTGTGTGTGAAGGGGTGGGGCGGGTGTGATGGGCGGGGTGTGGGGTCAAAGGAGGGGTGTGGGTGAAGGGGGTGGGGTCAGGGAGGGGCGTGTGAAGGGGGAGGGAGGGGTCTAACATCATACACTGATGGAGGAGGGGGGAGGGGGGGGGCTGGTGGGTCGTTTGCTGGTGTTCGTTATGTGGGAGTTTAAGAAAGTAATGAACAAATCAATAAGTAAGAAAATGGACAAATAAACAAATGAAGTGTATGGCATAATTCGTCACCAGAAGTGTGGTGGAAGTGTGTTGATCCTGGAAATGATTATCATAATCGTGTGAATAAAATACGTAACAAATAATAGCGTTAATAATACGAATGTATCGAAAAAGAGAACTTCCATGCAGATAGCCTTAAAATAATTATAATTAAGTTACCGCCATCACGAAGAACCTATTACAATAATGACAAGACTCTTCATGATTAATATCTTGCCTTAACTTACAAATAATACAAAATCACGCTTCCCTAATGGTACATTAACTTAATCCAAAACATGAATGATTTACTTCACGTCCACTAACAATGACGTCATAGAGTGCAGCGCGTTCGAGTCTGAAATCAAGAGATGCTAACAATGACGTCATAGAATGCAGCGCGTTCGAGTCTGAAATCAAGAGATGCCCCATGAAATAAAAATAATGATGATGGACAATATCGAAGATGTACAAAGTCTGATGGAACGATGTTGGTCGGGCAGAAGAATACGATTTTCCTGGCCTGTGTCTGACGTAAGGGCGACGCATGTGTATTAAGCTGGTCAGGCATCGGCTCAACGGCCAAGATCATCTCTTGAGAAGGGAAGAATGGAAGGGGGAAGGGAGGAATATTTCCTTTGAGCTCGAAGGAGGGAGTCACGTCTCTCTTCTTCCTATCTCTCTCTCTTCTCTCTCTCTCTCTCTCTCTCTCTCTCTCTCTCTCTCTCTCTCTCTCTCTCTCTCTCTCTCCTCTCTCTCTCTCTCTCCTCTCTCTCCCTCCTCCCTCCTCTTCCTCCCCCCTCTCTCTTTCTCGTTCTCTCCCACTGTCCCTCTCTCTCACCCCTCTTCTTCCTCACTCTCCTTCCATCCTCTTCTCAATTTTCTCTCTCTT
>NW_020872203.1:349524-359524 GCF_003789085.1 Penaeus vannamei
TTTTTTTTCCACTTTTCTCTCTTCTTGCGACCACTGGTTCTAAAAATTGGACTCCTTTAGGGATTTCGATTCCCCAGTTTGGCCAGTTTACAGGTATTTTTTTTCTGGTATTATGATTTTTATTATTATTATTATCTTTACCATTATATATAGAAAAAAGGAGCAAAATCACTCTTTCAAAAAAATAAGAAACCCCAACTTAGAAAAAAGAAATTGAAGAAGAGAGTAGATACAAAGAAAAAAAAAAAAAAAAAACTCATCTAATTGGGGACATCCCCTCACCCACCCACCCCTTCCCCCACTCCCCCACCACACCCACCACATCATTCCACGGCTACTTACTTTCGTTACAAGTAAAGTTGTACCATTCTTCGTGTGTCCAATGTTCTTTACTAAAATTAAACTTTCTGATACACTTTTGCGTCAATACCCCCATGTAAATCTGTAGTCCAAGTAAGGCAAACACTGAGAGAGAGAACACAGTAAGGATGATGACGTCACGTAGATTTTTCACGGACTCTATCACAGCACCCACGATAGTCTTCAGTCCTGCGGGAGAAAAGAGGGGGGAAGGACGTTAGTTTGTCTGTTAGTTTGTGGCTCGCTACTTGCTAGTTATAGTGCCAATATTTAAAACTATTCGTTGGATTTTAAGATATTTACTTCTGTTGTTCTGTACTTGCTAGTTGTAGTGCTAATTTTTAAAACTATTCGTTGGAATTTAAGATTTTTACTACTGTTGTTCTGTATTTGCTGGATTAACTGTTTGATTCTTAAAACTAATTGCTTGTTAGTTTGTGGCTCGCTACTTGCTAGTTATAGTGCCAATATTTAAGACTATTCGTTGGAATTTAAGATATTTACTTCTGTTGTTCTGTACTTGCTAGTTGTAGTGCTAATTTTTAAAACTATTCGTTGGAATTTAAGAGTTTTACAAGTTCTGTTGTTCTGTTCTTGCTGGATTGTGTTTGATTCTTAAAACTAATTGCTTGTTAGGTTGTGGCTCGCTACTTGCTAGTTGTAGTGCTCATTTTTAAAACTATTTGTTGGAATTTAAGATATTTACTTCTGTTGTTCTGTACTTGCTAGTTGTAGTGCTAATTTTTAAAACTATTTGTTGGAATTTAAGATGTTTTCGAGTTCTGCTGTTCTGTACTTGCTGAATTTAAGTGTTTAATTCTTAAAACTAATTGTTGTATTTTAAGATATTTACGAGTTGTGTAGCTAAGTACTAACTATATTTAAGTCATTGTGTGTTTTTTTGGGCTAAACAGTTGCTAGTTACATCGTTAAGTATTTGCTGAAGTATATTACAAGTATATGTTACTTTATGGCTATTTGCTAGTTTCAATGTCAAGTATTTGTAATTTGTATTGCTATGTATCTGCAAGATGGATTATGAAGTATTTGCCAGCTGCACTGTCATTTGCTAGTCGTATTGCTGTTTCCTAGTTGTATTGCTTCTATTTACTAGTTGTACCCCTAACTATATTCATATTGTATTGTTAACTATTTACTAACTACAGACACAAACACACCCACGCCCAAACACATACACACGCACAAACACATAAACACACACACACACACCACACATACACACACACACACACACACACACACACACACACACACACACACACACACACTTTTTATTCTCTTTCTTTTCACGTTTATAGGTTCTCTCTCTCTCTCTCCTCCTCTCTCTCTCTCTCTCTCTCTCTCTCTCTCTCTCTCTCTCTCTCTCTCTCTCTCTCTCTCTCTCTCTCTCTCTGATGGATGGATGGATAGGGACGGAAGAGAAGAAGAGAAGGAAGGGAGAAGTGGGAATGGGACAGAAGGGGAGAAGAAAGGGGAAGAGAGAGAGAGAGAGAGAGAAGAGAGAGAGAGAGAGAGAGAGAGAGAGAGAGAGAGAGAGAAGAGAGAGAAAGAGAGAGAGAGAGAGAGAAGAGAAGGAGATAGGAAAAACGAGCTAATGAAATAAAAAAAAATATAACACAACTAAGAGGAAAGAGGGACAGAAAAAATAATAGATAAGAGGAGAGAAAATTGGGCTCGGTTCCAGGAAGCGGAGAAAGGAGGCCATATTTAAGGAAGCGAGTCTGAGGAGGGGAGAGGAGAGCGCCATGACCTCCTGAGTCAGAGAGCAAAAACTGGGTCAAAATAGGGAGACATCGAGGGGGGGGGAAGGGGGGTGGGGGAGAGGGGGAGGGGGGGGGGGGAAGGAAAGGGCGATTTTCATTCCGATGAGAAAACCGAAAAGAAAATAAGAAAATACCAGGAGTGTCATAAGATATTACGTACGGGATATTCTCTCTCTCTCTCTCTTTCTGTCTTCTCTCCTCTCTCTCTCTCTCTCTCTCTCTCTCTCTCTCTCTCTCTCTCTCTCTCTCTCTCTCTCTCTCTCTCTCTCTCTCTCTCTCTCTCTCTCTCTCTCTCTCTCTCTCTCTCTCTCTCTCTCTCTCCCTCTTCTCTCTCATACGCCACTAAACACCTCCACAATCACCTCAAAACATTAATCCAACCCTCACCACACAGTACACCTCATTACACCAGTCATCACCAGCTTCTCACCATCACCAGTCATTAATCATCACCACACCAGTCAACCCCAGCATCACCACACCAGTCATCACCACCATCACCATACCCCAGTCATCACCACATCACCATCATTATCACACCAGTCACCCCCAGCATCACCACACCAGTCATCACCATACCAATTACCACACCAGTCATCACCAATCATCACCACACCAGTCATCATCACTCACCTGGGACAATAGCGACAGTCTTCAGTGCTCTCAGTACTCTGAAGGTTCTCAAGGCTGCCAAGTTACCCAGGTCAATGCCCATTGTCACATATCTGGAAGGGGAGAAACAAGACGTTTGGAGACGTTACTTAAGAAAAAAAGAAAGAAGGTCGTGTACTTTTTTTTTTAATTTGAAGGTAATTTAGTTTTTTCAAAATGAAGGTCATTTACTTAAAAGAGAAGGCCATTTATTAAAAGATGAAATAAAATAAAATAAAATGATTAAAGAAAAAAAAGGGAGGCCATTTTCTTTTCTTTAAAGCATTTGAAGATAATCTGATAATAAAAATAAAAATATATACGAAGAAAAACACACTTTTTCAATCTTCAATTTCTTTTTTTTCAATGAAGGAAGAACAGCAAAAAGCAACAAGATCCACTCCCTAACCCACAACGATACTCACGCTAAGGCTATAACTATGAAGTCCAGCCAATTCCAGGCGTCGCGTAGATATGTGAATCCTTCAAGAATGAACCCTCTGGCCATTACCTTCACGCCGGACTCGAAGGTGTAAATCGCTGTGAAGAGAACTCTGCAGGGAGAAAGGGAGAGAGAAAGAGAAAAAAGAGGTCAAAGATTGTTAGGAAAACTCGTATTAAAGGTCAAGAATTGTTAGGAAAACCGTATTAAGGGTCATCAAGGAATTTAGGAAAACCGTATTAAAGGAAAGGATTGTTAGGAAAACCGTATTAAAGGTCAAGGATTGTTAGGAAAACCGTATTAAAGGTCAAGGATTGGATTAAGGAAGGATTGTTAGGAAAACCGTATTAAAGGCCAAAGGATTGTTAGGAAACCGTATAAAGGGGATTGGGAAAAAAAGGAAGATTGTTAGGAAAACCGTATTAAAGAAGGAAGGAACCGTACAGGTCAAGGATTGTTAGGAAAACTCGTATTAAAGGTCAAGGATTAAGGATTAAGGGTCAGGAAGGAAATTATTGTTAGGAAAACCGTATTAAAGGTCAAGGATTGTTAGGAAAACTCGTATTAAGGGTCAAGGATTGTTAGGAAAACCGTATTAAAGGTCAAGGATTAAGGATTAAGGGTCAAGGAACTCGTATTAAAGGTCAAGGATTGTTAGGAAAACCGTATTAAAGGTCAAGGATTAAGGATTAAGGTCAAGGATTGTTAGGAAAAAAGTATTCATGGTGATAAATGTGGAAAAGGTAGGAAGGAGAGCGAATATCTTCACAATAAAAAGAGATGTATTTGATTTGTTTCGATTATGTCTTCGTCTGAGATACATCGCTTGTATTGTGAAGATATTCGTTCTCTTTCAGACCTTTCCACATTGTTAGTAAAACTATTGTTGTTGTTATTATTATCCTTATTATCATTATCATTATTTTGATTACTGCTATTACTACAATAATAATTATTGTTATTATTACTATTGTTTTTTATTGTCATTCCTTTCATCATGATCATCATATGATTACATTATAAATCTTATCATCATTACTAATGCTATTATTTATATCATTATTATCATTTCTATTACCATCATCATCATCCTCAGTATTATCATTATTATCATCATTATCATTATCAGTATCTTACTAATACAAATACTAATTATCATTATCATTATTATCATCATTATCATTATTATTATAATTTTCATTATTATTATCATTAAGATTATCAGTATCTTACTAAGACAAATATACATTATCATATTATCATCATTATCATTATCATTATTATCATCATTATTATTATTACTATTATCATTATCATTATAATTATCATTATCAGTATCTTACTAATACAAATACTAATTATCATTATCATTATCATCATTATTATTATCATCATTATTATTATTATTATTATTATCATCATTATCATTATCATTATATTATTATCATTACTATTATCATTATCATATAATTATCAGTATCAGTATCTTATTAATACATACTATTATCATTATCATTATCATTATTATTATCATCATTATCATTATTACTATCATTATTTATTATCATTATCATTATTATTACCATTATTATTGTCATCATTATCATTATCATTATTATCATCATCATCATTACATTACCCATTACTATTATTATTATCATCATGGTCATAATCAATATACAATACAGCTGTTACGAAACGTCTTTGAAAATTTCATAAGTTGTTTTTTTGTTCATGTGGCGATGAGTGATGGCTTTAGATCAATATTTACTCTACAGTATTTTGGCCAAGTTATTATATCACTGTTGGTGTTCATATAATTTATATATATATAGTGTTTGTACTCCTTTTAATGCATGCAAAAGAAGAAAAGGAAAGAAAATATATGTAAGAACAATATTCGAAAGGTGTTCTTATTTTCTGTTCTCTACTCTGTACTTACTCTGAACCGTCTAATTTCATAGTAAAAAGAGACTGAAAAGAGACGGAAGAATTACGTAAAAACAATAATCAAAACCTGTACTCACTCCGAGGCTTCCGCTTGTTCGGAAAAAAGAAAAGAAAAGAAAAGAAAAACGAAAACGAAAAAAAAAAAAATGTTCTAAAATGTACTTACGCTGTTTTTTTTTTTTTTGGTAGAAAAGATTAAAACGAGAGAGAGAGAGAAAAAAAGAGGAAAAAGTAAAGCGAACGGAAGGGGTGGACACTCTGAAGCCTCTACTTTCTCCGTGGAGAAAACGAGAGAGAGAGAGAGAAAAGAGAAAAACGAGAAACGAAAAAATAACGTTCAAAAGATGTACTTACTCTGGTTTCGTTTTTTTTTTCTTTTTTTTTTTTTGGTAAAAAAAATAAATAAATAAAAAAACGAGAGAGAAAAAAAGAGGAAAAAGTAAAGCGAACGGAAGGGGTGGCACTTTAGAGAAAACGAGCGAGAGAAAAAGAAGAAACAAAAACGAAAGTTGTACTCACTCCGAAGCCTCTATTTTCTCGGTGGAGAAAACGAGACGAAGAAAAAGAAAACGAAAAACGAAAAAAAATACTCACTCGGAAGCCACTACTTCCTCGATGGAGAAACCGAGAGAAAGAAATACAGAAGAACGACAAACGACAAAGTACCCCCTCCGAAGCCTCTGCTTTCCCGACGAAGAAAACGGGAGAGAGAGAAAAAGAAGAAACAAAAACGAAAGTTGTACTCACTCCGAAGCCTCTACTTTCTCGGTAGAGAAAACGAAAGAGAGAGAAAAAGAAGAAGAAATAAAAATACTCACTCTGAAGCCACTACTTCCTCGATAGAGAAACCGAGAGAAAGAAATACAGAAGAACGACAAACGACAGAGTACCCCCTCCGAAGCTTTCCCAACGAAGAAAACGGGAGAGAGAAGAAGAAGAAACAAAAACGACAGTTGGTTGTACTCACTCCGAAGCCTCTACTTTCTCGGTGGAGAAAACGGGAAAGAGAGAGAGAGAGAAGAAACAAAAACGAGTTGTACTCACTCCGAAGCCTCTACTTTCTCGGTGGAGAAAACGAAAGAGAGAGAAAAAGAAGAAGAAATAAAAATACTCACTCTGAAGCCACTACTTCCTCGATGGAAAACCCGAGAGAAAGAACAACAGAAGAACGACAAACGACAAAGTACCCCCTCCGAAGCTTTCCCAACAAAGAAAACGGGAGAGAGAAGAAGAAAACGGCAGTCGACCGGGTACTCACTCTGATGCCTCTACTTTTTCCGTGGCCGGCACTATCATGAGGACGCAGTTGGCTAAGATGGTGCAGATAATGAACAGGTTGAAGAGAGGATGAATGAGAATGAAAATGGCTGTCCGCCGAACAGGGTTGAAGGGACTCAGGATCCACATGGCGTCGGTGGCACTGAATCGAAAAATGTCCTTCCCTTTGCTTATGACCACCATCGTCTGCGAAAGGAAAGAGAGAGAGTAGAGATAAGTTCACGGAGTATTTTTGCAGTGTTCATTTTGTTGTTTTTGGGATTCGTGTGTGTTCTTGGGTGATAATTGTTATCCTCATCATCGTCATTATCGTCATCATCATCATCATCATCATCATCATCATCATCATCATCATCATCATCATTGTCATCATCATCATCATTGTCATCATCATGAATATTACTGTTATAATTTTAATAACACATTACTATATATTTATTATTATTACTGTTCTTATTATCATTATCAACATTGTTATTCATTATTATTATTATTGGGGGGGGGCTGGATTCTCCGATACTTAAGTGCAGGGGAATAACATAGTACAGAAAATATCTAGGGAAAAAACAATTATTCCCTTGCATTAATGACGGAAGGAAAATGCGCATTCATTATGGTTTAAGGGAAATATCGCGCATGGGTATTTCGTAGCAGCAGAAGGGAATAATTTTCGCGCTTTCATGCCATGTAGGGGAAAACAACAAATATTCCGTGGCGTATCTAGGGGAAAAATCACGAAGGGGAGGAGCTTGATGGGGAAATTCCATGTCCTCGTCAGTGCTGGGGTAAGGGACACGTGCATGGCCAGATCAGGGGCTTAATTAGGGAAAATCGGGATCTTAATGATGATGATAGACTGTCGTGGGTCTAAGTAAAGAGTATGTTTGTAAGTATGTATGTACCTGGATATATAAAGGGTATAAAAACACAGCGATATTGGTTAGTCATTGGAATGCGATATATTGATGTATGCACAGACACACATACACACACACACACACACACACACACGCACAAATGTTTATGCCATTTTCTAGAGCTACATTTGTATGAAAGATAATCATTACCGTAATTTTAGTGTCAATTGTAACTGTTAATTATCCATTATCTACTCTGATTGCCTCTCATTACATCTATGTACAGTCGTTATTGTATTTATGTCGCATGTTCATACATTTTCTATCTTTTTCCTTCTCAGCATTTTTTAACTTTCTTTTCTCCATCTCCCTCTTCGTTCACTTCTGTGTTAATTCCTCTTTACACATCTAAAACAGCTAATTAAGAGCATTAATTTTACAGTAACTCTTTTTTACTTTCCTTTAATTAGAAAATCATTATTTGTTCCCTACTTCTCTGTGTACATGTAACGGTTAACGCGTGAGTGTGTTGCTATTACGTGTACATTATATAACATAGCTTAGCGTACGTACTGCCGAAACAAGTACAAAAGTTATAGCAGGTGATTCCCTTATCAAGAATACATCATTGATACATTCCTGTCTCCTCACCCCGTACCGCCCTGTCACCTCACCTACCCCCGTGTACCGCCCTCTCCTCACCCCGTACCGCCCTGTCTCCTCACCCCTTACCGCCTGTCCTGTCTCCCCACCCGTACCGCCCTGTCTCCTCACCCCCGTACCGCCCTGTCTCCTCACCCCTTACCGCCTGTCTCCTCACACCCCGCCCTCCTCACCACCCCCCGCCCTGTCTCCTCACCGCCCCTGTCTCTCACCCCGTACACCGACACCCGTACCTAAACCCCGTACCCCCCGGTCTCCTCACCCCGTACCACCCCGTACCGCCCTGTCTCCTCACCCCGCACCGCCCTGTACCCCGTCCCGCCCTGTCTCCTCACCCCGTACCGCCCTGTCTCCTCACCCCGTACCGCCCTGTCACCTCACCCCGTACCGCCCTGTCACCTCACCCCGTACACCTTACACCGTACCGTCCTGACCCCGTACCGCCCTGTCTCCTCACCACACCCCGTAACATCACAGGAAAAGTACAGCAAACGCCTGTACCCACCCCCCCCCCTCCCCCCTCCCCCCCCCCCCCGGTACAGCTCGAGGTCCCAGGTACATGGCGTGAGGTCGACCGCAGTTTGTCATTGATTCTGGTCACCGTATTTGGCAGGTAGCTATAGTAACATTGAACCCTAATCCTTGACAGCTCTACTGACCCATGCGAACTTTCGTGGCGTTCCACAATGTAGCGTTCGTCCCGGCACCTCCGATGGGATGGCCGGGAGGGACGAACTATTGTGGGAAACCGTTTGTGATCGTTTTCATTCGAAGGTTGTCACGAACGCATTAAAGATAAAATACCCAATGTTTTTTTTTTTTTTTTTTTTTTTATTTCTGGGTTTTGGGTTGAGGTGGAGTTGCTCACGCCACTAGGAGGTCCGAATAGCCTCCGTTCTCAACTAGCCAGTGAGGAGTACTAGCTATTTTTTTTCCAAATTCATTATCATTTCCTATTTATCATAGTCCCGAGATGAGCGTGTTAATAGTAAAGCAAACTGAGCCACGTTAAGTAATCCTTGATATGGAAATAACCAAAAGGGGGGGAGGGAGGTCGACAGGGGCGGGGGGGGAGGGGGGGGAGGTCGACAGGGGCGGGGGGAGGGGGGGGAGGTCGACAGGGGGGGGGAGGAGGTCGACAGGGCGGGGGATAAGGTGTGGATAAGGGTCGATTTTTACACAAGGCCAGAAATTAAAACGAAATTTAAAAAGAATAATAAGAAAAATGTCGACCGAGTGATTACGTTGGGCAGGAAAGCTTCGGAATGCAGCGGTGGCGGGGGAGGGGGAGGGGGGGGGGGAGTCCAAGCTGCGAGGCGCATTTCATAACAGAGAGAGAGAAGGAGAGAGAAAAGGAGAGAGAGAGAGAGAGAGAGAGAGAGAGAGAGAGAGAGAGAGAGAGAGAGAGAGAGAGAGAGAGAGAGAGAGAGAGAGAGAGAGAGGGGGGTGGGAGAGAGAAAGGGAGGGAGGGGGGAGGGAGGGAGGGAGGGAGGGAGGGAGGGAGGGAGGGAGGAGGGGAGGGAGGGAGGAAGGGAGGGAGGGAGGGAGGGAGAGAGAGAGAGAGAGAGAGAGAGAGAGAGAGAGAGAGAGAGAGAGAGAGAGAGAGAGAGAGAGAGAGAGAGAGAGAGAGAGGGGGAGAGAGAGGGGGGGATGGGAGAGAGAGAGAGAGGGAGAGAGAGAGAGAGAGAGGGAGGAGAGAGAGAAAGGGAAGAAGGGGAGGGAGGAGAGAGAAAGGGAGGGGAGGGAGGGAGGGGAGGGGAGGAGGGAGGGAGGGAGGAGGGGAGGAGGGAGGGAGGGAGGGAGGGAGGGAGGGAGGGAGGGAGAGAGGAGAGAGAGAGAGAGGAGAGAGAGAGAGAGAGAGAGAGAGAGAGAGAGAGAGAGAGAGAGAGAGAGAGAGAGAGAGAGAGAGAGGAGAGAGAGAGAGAGGAGAGAAGAGAGAGAGAGAGAGAGAGAGAGAGAGAGAGAGAGAGAGAGAGAGAGAGAGAGAGAGAGAGAGAGAGAGAGAGAGAGAGAGA
>NW_020872203.1:364524-369524 GCF_003789085.1 Penaeus vannamei
AAAAGAGAAAGAGAGAGAGAGAGCGAGAGAAAGAAAGAAAGAGAGGGAAAGGGAGGGAGAGAAAGAAAGAAAGAGAAAGGGAGGGAGAGAGGGAAGGGAGAGAAAGGATGAATGGAGAAGGATGATTGGGTAAAGGGGAGGAGGAAAGGAGAGGGGGGGGGGGGGGTTGGGAGGAAAAGCAAGGGGGAGGAACGGTGGGTGGGTGGGGGGGGGGGGGGAAGGGAAAGGAAGAACAGCAATAACAACAAAAATAGTGATGATAATGATGGTAGTGATGATGGCAATAGTATTAATTTCGCCAATAAAAAAAATAATGGTAATGGTATCATCACTGTAAATAGTCAAGTGAAAAGAAAACATATAAAAAAGTAATAACATTATTTATCATCAGTGATGTCATTATCAGTATTATTGCTGTAAACATCATTATTGTTATTATTGTTACTATAATTATTATAGTTATTATCATCATTATTGTTACCATTAATATAATAATAATAATGATAATAACATTATTGTTATCATATCATCATTGTTATCATAACCATTATTATTATCATTATTTTTATTATTATTATTATCATTATTATTATTACTATTAGTGTTATCATTATCTTAATTATTGTTGTTATTGTTATTGTCATTACTATCATTATCATTATCATTATTGATATTATTATTATTACCATTATTGTCATCATCATTATTATTATTGTTATTATTATTATCATATTTTTTATCGCTTTTATTATTAGTATAATAATCATCACCATTTTTATTGATATTACCATTATGATTATCACTATTATTATTATTATGATAATAATAGTTATTATTGTCATTGTTATTATTATCATTATTGTAATTATCATTATCATCATCATTATAACTATCATTACTATCAATGATTATTATTATCATTAGCCTTATCATTATATTATTATCCTTATTGTCATCATTACTGTTATTATTATAATGTTTCATCTCCACTAACATTACCATTACCATTGTATTTGCAATATAATGATAACGATAATGATTTTCGCTATTATTATTGTTATTGTTATTATTATCATCACTATTATCGTTACAATTATTGTTACTATTGTTATTATTACTGTTATCATTATTACTATCATTATTTTCATTACTATTATCGATACTATTATTTTTGTTATCACTATCATTATCATCATTGTTATCATTTTCATTGTTTTAATTATCACTATTATCATCATCATTATCAGCATTATTTTTATTATCATTATCATTAATATTGTTATCGTTATCATCATCATTATTGTTATTCTTGTTATCATTTATAATCATCATTGTTATCATCATTATTATCATTATTATCATCATCACCATCATTATCATTGCCAATAATAACAATAAAGATAATTATGATTGTAATAATAAAGGCGATGAGATAAACAAGATTAACCATGATTATAGATTTTATGATAATTAGTCTAACGGTATATGAGAAAAACATTTAATGAAAAGGAAAAATATTTACAAAAATACCATCACCACCACTATCAACCACAAAACACCGCCATCACCACCACCGCCAACAATGATGGAAACATCGCCATCAATAAAACCCTAACAATAATAAAGTCACCACCAACAACAATAACAAAATCACCAACAACAATAACAAAATCACCAACAACAATAACAAAATCCCCAACAACAATAACAATAATGATAAAATCACCAACAACAATAATAAAATCCCCATCAACAACAATAATAAAATCACCAACAACAATAACAAAATCACCAACAACACCTTACCACCACCACTACTACCTTCACCCGCTCCCTCCCCTCCACCACTACTACCTCCTCCCCCTTCCCCACCACCAACTAAGACCATACTACCTCCTCCCCCTCCCCCTCCCTCCACCACCACCACTACTACCTCCTCCCTCCCCCTCCCCCACCACCACTACTACCTCCTCCCCTCCCCGCCACCAACAAGAGAACAGCAATGAAAAGACACACAGTGAACAGAAAGAACAATCCGGGTGGAAGGCGTTCTCCGGCAGGCGACCACTAGCGAGGATTTCCGCGCTAGCAACTAGATCGCCACGGGATAGTCGCAATAATAGGAGGTTTAATTGAGGGAAGAGGAAAGAGCAATGTAGACCTAGCGCTAACACTAAACAACTCGCCAATAAAATCACCAGCAACAATAGGCTATTCTCACTAACAGGGTGTTTACTAGAGGAAAGAGGAGAGAGAATACTAGTGTTAAAGACTAGTTCATAGGCTAATAACAAGGAGGAGCATACTAGGACTTGCGCTAGTGCTAGGAGCTAGTCACTAGAGAGGAGAGTACTAGGCCTTGCGCTAGTGCTAGGAGCTAGTCACTAGAAAAGAGAGTACTAGGCCTTGCGCTAGTGCTAGAAACTAGTCACTAGAGAGGAAAGTACTAAGACTTGCGCTAGTGCTAGGAGCTAGTCACTAGAGAGGAGAGTACTAGGCCTTGCGCTAGTGCTAGGAGCTAGTCACTAGAGAGGAGAGTACTAGGCCTTGCGCTAGTGCTAGGAGCTAGTCACTAGAGAGGAGAGTACTAGGCCTTGCGCTAGTGCTAGGAGCTAGTCACTAGAGAGGAAAGTACTAAGACTTGCGCTAGTGCTAGGAGCTAGTCACTAGAGAGGAGAGTACTAGGCCTTGCGCTAAGTGCCAGCGAGGCTAGTCACTAGAAAGGAGAGTACTAAGACTTGCGCTAGTGCTAGGAGCTAGTCACCAGAGGAGGAGAGTACTAGGCCTTGCGCTAGTACAGGCAACCGCTCGCGGGAGAGGCATCATCCGCACGGGCTGGTGTGTAGTGTGTACCGTAGGCCAGAAATACCGCCAATAGGCAGGACGACCCGGGTGGGGGAGGGGGTGGGGTGGGGGGCAGCTCGAGAGGAGGGGGACCGCGGGGGAAAGTCGACCTAAAGTGGGGCAGCGGAAGAGGGACGCCCAGGGAAGGGAGCCGCGGACGGAACGCGGGCGGAATCCTGCAGCCGGCAGGGTCCTGACAGGGGTTCGGGGCAAGGAGGACCACGTTTGAAGGGGGCAAGGGAGGGTAGGGAGGGTCATGGAAGGCAGGGGAGGGTAGGAGGGTGATGGAAGCAGGTAGGGAGGGTAGGGAGGGTAGGGAGGGTCATGGAATGCAGGGTAGAGAGGGTAGGGAGGGTCGTGGAAGGGCAGGGTAGGGAGGGTAGTTAGAAGCAGCAGGGAGTCTCATGGAAAGCAGGGTAGGGGGTCATGAAAGGCAGGGTAGGGGTCATGGGAAGGCACAGGGTAAGGAGTCTCATGGAAAACAGGGTAGGGGAGGCTCATGGAAGGCAGGTAGGGAGGGTATTAGGAAGGCAGGGCAGGGAGGCTCATGGGAAAGAGGTAGGGAGGGTCATGGAAGGCAGGGGTAGGGGGGTGGGGGTCATGGAGGCAGGGTAGTGAGGGTCATGTGAGGAGGGCAAAGGCAGGACACGTTTGAGGGAACAAGGGAAAGACCACATGAGGGGGTCCAGGGAGGGCCATATAATAAAAGGAAGATAGAGCCATATGGGGGGAAGGGAAGAGAGAGCCAAATGAAGGTGAAGGAGGGCCACTCTTGGAGGGTAAGGGAGGGCCACATTTGAAGGGTAAGGGAGGGGCCACATTCGAAGGGCAAGGAGGGCCACATATGAAGGGTAAGGGAGGGCCACATTTGAAGGGTAAGGGAGGACCATTTGAGGGCGAGGGAGGGCCACATTTGAAGGGTAAGGGAGGGCCACATTTGAAGGGTAAGGGAGGGCCACATTTGAAGGGTAAGGGAGGGCTACATTTGAAGGGCGAGGGAGGGCACATTTGAAGGGTAAGGAGGGCCAACATTTTGAAGGGTAAGGGAGGCCACATTTGAAGGGTTAAGGAGGGCCACATTTGAAGGGTAAGGGCCACATTTTGAAGGGTAAGGGGGGCCACATTTGGAGGCAAGGGAGGGCACATTTGAAGGGCAAGGGAGGGCCACATTTGAAGGGTAAGGGAGGGCCACATTTGGAGGGCGAGGAGGGCCACATTTGAAGGGTAAGGGAGGGCCACATTTGGAGGGCAAGGGAGGGCCACATTTGAAGGGCAAGGAAGGGCCACATTTGAAGGGTAAGGGAGGGCCACATTTGGAGAGGCAAGGGAGGGCACATTTTGAAGGGCGAGGAGGGGCCACATTTGGAGGGCGAGGGAGGGCCACATTTGAAGGGTAAGGAGGGCCACATTTGGAGGGGAAGGAGGGCCACATTTGGAGGGTAAGGGAGGGCCACATTTGAAGGGTAAGGGCCACATTTGAAGGGTAAAGGGAGGGCCACCATTTGAAGGGGTAAGGGAGGGCCACATTTGAAGGGTTAAGGGCCTCATTCGAAGGGTAAGGAGGACTACATTTGGAGGGGGCAAGGGGGGGCCACATTTGAAGGGCAAGGAGGCCACATTTTGAAGGGTAAGGGAGGGCCACATTTGGAGGGCGAGGGAGGGCCACATTTGAAGGGTAAGGGAGGGCCCACATTTGAAGGATAAGGGAGGGCACATTTTGGAGGGTAAGGAGGCCACACTTGCGAGGGTAAGGGAGGGCCACATTTGGAGGGTAAGGAGGCCACATTGAAGGGTAAGGGAGGGCCACATTTTGAGGATAAGGGAGGGCCACATTTGAGAGGTAAGGGAGGGCCACATTTTGAAGGGCAAGGGAGGGCCACATATGAAGGGCAAGGGAGGGGCCACATATGAAGGGCAGGGAGGGCCACATTTGAAGGGCGAGGGAGGCCACACTTGAAGGGTAAGGAGGGCCACATTTGAAGGCAGGGGAGGGCCACACTTGAAGGGTAAGGAGGGCCACATTTGGAGGGTAAGGGAGGGCCACATTTCGAAGGGTAATGGAGAGGCCACATTTGAAGGGTAAGGAGGGCCACATTTTGAAGGGTAAAGGGAGGGCCACATTTGAAGGGTAAGGGAGGGCCACATTTGAAGGCAGG
>NW_020872203.1:377024-394524 GCF_003789085.1 Penaeus vannamei
TCTCTCCTTCTTCTCCCCTTCCTTCAACTCTCTCTCTATTCTCCCTCCGTTCTTCCAGCTCTTATATCTTCCCACCGTTCTTGGCTTCCTTCTTCTCTCTTTATTATCCTCTCTTTTACTACCCTTTATCCCTCCTCCCTCCCTTCTCCCTCCATTCCCCCAATTCTCTTTACTTCTTCCCTTTACCCTTCCTCTTTCCTTCTTTCCTTCTCTTATTCCACCCTTTTATTCAGCTCTCATTCCCTTTCCTTCCCTTCTTCAGTCTTTTTTCTCTCTCTCCTTCTCCGTCCCTCTTCTTCTTCCACGTCCCTCTCTCCTTCTGTTCTCTATTTCTTTCTGTTTTTTCTAATTTTCTCTATTTTCTCCCCCTGATTCTGGTCTTCCCTCCCCCCTCCTTCGCCTCTCACCTCCTTCTACCTCCTTTCTCCCCTTCCCCCTTCCTTCCCTCCCTTCCCTCCCTCCCTGTCCTTCTCTTTCCTCCTTTCTCCCCTTCCTCCCTCTCTCCCTGCCCTTCTTTTCCTCCTTTTCCCTCCCTTCTCCCACTTCCATCCCCCTCCCCCTCCTCCCCTCCCCATCCCCACCTGAGACAGAGCCCCCTGCCAGTTGCCATCACCTGGAAGTGACTTGTCCTTTTAAACAGGGAAACGTCGACCTGTTCTTCCCTCCTTCCCTTCCCCCCGGACATCCCTCTCCCCATCCCAGCGCCCCTTCCCCTCATTCCCATCCCGCCCCTCCCCTCATCCCCCCCTCCCCCTGGCCACCCTCGTATCACCTTTCACTCCCACTTCCCTTGTGTTGCTATTCTTCCTTTCCCCTCCAAGCACTTCTCTTCCCCTTCTCCCTTCACTTCTTCTTTCTGCATTTCCCTTTTTCCTAAAGCCTCTTCCCCCGACCCCCTCCCTCCCCTTCCAACCTCCGATACAGCGTCTCCTCGCCAGCATCGCTCGCCGGCCTTCTCTTTCCTCCCCTCTCCTCCTATCCCCCTGGCCTCTCGTCCTCTCTCCTCCCCTCTCGTCTCCTCTCTTTCGTCTCCTCTCTTCCCTATTCGTCTCCTCTTTTTCCCTCTCGTCTCTTCTCTTTCCCTCTCGTCTCTACTCTTTCCCTCGTCTCCTTCCCTCCCCTCTCGTCCTCTCTCCTCCCTTACTTTCCCTCTCTTTCCCTCTCGTCTCCTCTCTTTCCCTCTCGTCCCCACTCTTTCCCTCTTGTCTCCTCTCTTTCCCTCTCATCTCCTCTCCTCCCCCTCCTCCCCTCACGTCCCCCTCCCTCCCTCTCTTCCCTTCCTCACCCCTCCTCCCCTCACGTCCCCCTTCCCCCTCACGTCCCCTTCCTCCCTCTCTTTCCCTCTCATCTCCTCTCTCCCCCCTTCCTTCCCTCTCGTCCTCTCCTCCTTTCCCTCTCATCTCCCCCCTCTTCATCTCCTCCTCTCCTCCTCTTCTCCTCTCCTCCCCCTCCTTCCCTCTCCCCCCTCCTTCCCTCTTCCTCCCCCCTCCATCCCCCCCCTCCCTCACTCCCCCCTCTCCCCTCTCGTTCCCCCCTCCTCCCCTTCCTCCCCCCTCCTCCCTCTCTCCCCCTCCTCCCCTTCCGTCCCCCCTCCTCCCTCTCGTCCCCCCTTCCTCCCTTCTCGTCCCCCTCTTCCCCTCTCGTCCCCTCTCCTCACGCCCTTCCTCCCCTCACGTCCCCCATCCTTCCCTCCTCCCCTCCTCCCCTCACGTCCCTTCCCTCCCTCACGTCCCCCCTCCTCCTCTCGTCCCCTCGCCCGGCCGACGCGCTCGATTCGCCTCTGTTCGTCACTAATAGCCGGTGTCCCGAGTTTGGAAATTATCTACTCAAACTCCCTTTTCCGGCGTCTCTTATGCCGCCATGGAGGTGGGAGGTGAGGAGAGGTGAGGAAGAGTAGAGAGAGGGAGGGAGAGGAGAAGAGAGAGGGAGAGAGGGAAGAGGAGGGGAGAGAGAGGGGGAGAGAGAGAGGAGAGAGGAGGGAAGAGGGAGAGGGGAGATAGAGAGAGAGGGAAGGGAGGTAGAGAGAGAGGGAGCAGAGAGAGAGAGGAGAGGAGGGAGGGGAGGGAGGGAGAGAGAGGGAGGAGGAAAGAGGGAGGGAGAGAGGAGGGAGAGAGAGAGAGGAGAGAGAGAGAGAGGGAGAGGGAGAGGGAGAGAGGGAGAGAGAGAGGAGATGAGAGAGACGAGAGAGAGAGAGGAGAGAGGGAGAGGGAGGAGAGAGGGAGAAGAGGAGAAAGAGAGGGGAGAGAGAGAGAGAGAAGGAGAGGAGAAAATTATAATCTTTATTCTTTCTTACTTCTTTTCGGACTGTTCGTACCTTTTTCTCTCTTTTGTCCCTTTTTCCTCTCTCCCTCTCTTCATCCCCTTCTCTCTCTCTCTCTCTCTCCTCTCTCTCTCTCTCTCTCCTCTCTCTCTCTCTCTCTCTCTCTCTCTCTCTCTCTCTCTCTCTCTCTCTCTCTCTCTCTCTCTCCCCTTCTCTCACTCACTCACTCCCTCTCTCCTATTATCCTCCCGCACACTAAGAGAACAATAGGACCACAATACGAGCTGAAAATAGGGATATGACCATCGAAACATATCAATTATGAATAATTGCTTCGGCCAAGGATAGGAGGGGGGGTGTGGGGTGGGGTGGGGGGTCAGAAAGAGGAAGGAGAAGGAAGAGGGAGGAGGAAGAGGGGGGGGTGAGTGAAGGATGGGGGGGAGGTGAGGGAAGAGGGAGGAGGGGAGGGGGGAGGGAAGGAGGGGGGGGAAGGGCGGGGGCGGTCGATTGTCTTATGTAAGAAATAAACAAATGCGGTAAATAAGCAAAGGCGATATATTTATCTCTCACTAATAGCACACACGTACATATGGACAAACACACGCACACACCTATATATATGCGTGTATATGTGTGTCTGTGTGTGTATGTATATATCTTATATAACCCCGTAGTACTGTGTGTTCAAACATTCCCAAAAATCGGTGGTTTGATTATGTGATCTCAGGTACAATGACATGAAATTAAATGTATAAATGTAAAAAAAATGGGAGCTTCTTCACTAAGGTTTGGTAACAGTCATCCACACGCTATCACACACCGGCTGAGGTTCCATTTTTTGCTTCATCTGGCAACGGTGCACGAGCAGGTTCTTGAGTGAGAGAGATACATTACAAATACATCTGGCAACATTGCATTCCCCGAACAGGGTGCCTGCGTACGATAAGATGCAGTATCTGTCAATGTTATCAGAAAGCCTTCCTTGAGACAGACACGAAAATCGCCTCTATGTTAATCAGAGAAGAAGCGGACATATCGGGTCGAGTCACCTTCGGCCGCGACTGAGGAAACAGCTGACCGCAGCGGCTCATCCAGCTCCTTAGACCCGTTATGAACCCTCTTGCTCCCTCGACCAATCATAAGATAAACATGTCCCTTCTTATCCCTCCCCCCCCCCACCCCCACTCCGCCCATCCCGCCCATCGTCACTCCAGACCCAAGAACCTCTCGACCAATCAGCGATAAGGTGCGGGCGGCGCGCGATAAGGACGCCCGCGCGAGGAAAAGGGGCCGAGGAAATGGACCTCTCGATCCCCACTCTCGTCACTCTTCACGTCTCGTGGCCCTCGGCGGATGGCACTCGAGCCTCCTATCGAATGTTCGAGGAGGAGCAACACCTTATTCTTTGGAGTTGCTGAGTAACCCCTTTTGTGTTTTTGTTTGTTTTTTTTTTTTTTTGAGAAGGGGATATCAAGTACTTGTTCTTTGGAGTAGATAGGAAATCGCTTTTGTTTAGAGGACTGGGAATCAACTGGTTCTTTGGAGCCGGTAAATAAGCTCCTTGGTTAGAGTGCCGACGATGGTGCCAAGGGGCATCGACGCCTGTTTAAATACGATGCCGTTTTCAGGGCAGCCGCACCGCCATTTTTTTTTCTTATCCTGACCGATTACTGTTAAAATCGTGCCGGAGGCGCCTGAACTGAGGTTAAATAATAAGATTGACAGTTCTGTTCACCATGAGAAGCTTTATATAAAGATAAACGATCTTTAGTAGTTAATTTGGTTTTGATAGAATATGCGACACCAACACTTTTTTTCATTATAATAATTATTCAACAGTATCTTGCTAAACCAATTAAAATAGATCCATCCCTTACACATATGTAAATAATACCGACATGTCTACATCATCCACACACACACACACACTCAAATCAAACCTTAAAAAAACATCCCTGAAAAAAAAGATGGAACAACATCAAAAAAAAAAAAAAAAAAAAAAAAAAAAAAAGACGAACTGCAAAAAGTCCCTTACCTTCTGGTTGTGGTAGAACGGGTCGATGTCCTCGAGAGGCGTGCCCACCAAGTCCTCGGGGAACTGCTGAATGAGGCGGTTCGGGACGGGCATCCCCTGTTCCAGGTTAGGATCTGCCTGTGGTCCTTCGTCGTCGTCATCGTCATTATAGACAGCCTGAGTGTGGTCGCGGGTAAAGGGGTTAGTCTCGGGTGGAAGTGGCGCCCACCTCAGGGGGAGTGTGTCAGAAACTGCTGCTGCTTTTATTTATTTTTTTCTCTCTCCCCCTTTTTTTTTCAATCCCCATTTTTCTTTATTTTTTCTCTCTTTTCCCCTCTCACTATTCTTTATTTTCCTACCCCTTCCTCTCTTTCTGTCTACCTGCACTGACGCTAGCTAAGTCCTTTACCCGCTTCCGCCCCACTTAGGAGCCATTCTTATTTTGTATGATTAATTCTTTATTATTACCATAATGTGTTATGTGATTATGAGCGATCTGTGTCATGATCTTTTTTTTTCATCAGTATCTTTTCACTAACAAATGACATGCGGAAGTAATCAATATTCAAGAATCAGAATCTTTGAATGATGACCATCTGAACTTACAATCTATATGTATATAAAGATCTTACAAGTTCACTAAATTTCAACAGTTCATGAATCTTAACCAAAGAGGCTTCTGGTGCTCACTGAGGCAAAAACCCGCAAAAAAAAAAACAAAAAAAAAAAACACACATTCTGATCTCTAAATGTCATTCTGTGAGTCTTTAGCTGCGTATTGCTCTTCCTACACCTCCTAGCTGCCCTAAATAGGCTATTCTCCTTGTAATTACACATTTCAACGTACAGAACAACAGCCTGGGAAGGCCAGACCCTCGCGCGGGCTCCAAGATCCGGGACAATTAACAGACATACATCATTCTGTGTGAGTTAATCTCTCTTTATCTCTCTCATCCTTTTCTCTTTCCCTCCTCTCTCCCCTCCTTCCCTCTCCCCCTACCCTTCCTCCTCTCTCCCCTTCATCATCGCTTATTGGTCAGACCTTATTATTCCCTGCGTTCTTTACCCCCCTCCCATCCTCTCTCTCTCCCTCTCCTTCTAACGTTCTCCCCTTTGGGTTTAGTACCGCTTGTCCCTTGGGTATGTCCGGTCCCCTCTCCTCTACTATTTGTCTTACCCTCTCTCCTCTCTCCCCCTTCTCTTTTCCATATACGCTCTCTCTTCTCCCATTTCCCCTCTTCCCTCTTCCCTGGTTCCTCGCAGCACGGAAGATATCACCAGAATAACTCCCTTTTTACATCTGCTGCAATCCCGCCGGAGGAGCTTCGAGCAGAGCCTGATGCCTCCACAGCTGTGTGTTCCTGACTGTCTTCGGCCCAGAAGCTGCCTTGGGGAGATCACACGTTCCTTGGTGCTCGACGTTTGTTTTTTTGTCTTTTTTTCTTTTGTGTTTTTTACATCGGTGTTTGAGATAGATAGATAGGTAGATAGATGGAGAAAGAGAGAGAGAGAGAGAGAGAGAGAGAGAGAGAGAGAGAGAGAGAGAGAGAGAGAGAGAGAGAGAGAGAGAGAGAGAGAGAGAGAGAGAGAGAGAGAGAGAGAGAGAGAGAGAGAGAAGAGACAGACAGAAAAGATAAAAAATGAGAGAATGAGATAGATAGATAGATAGAGAAAGATGTGTGTGTGTGTGTGTGTGTGTGTGTGTGTGTGTGGTGTGCGTGTGTGTGTGCGTGTGTGTGCACGTGCGTGCATGTGTCTGAGGGCAGTTCTCATCCTGGCCGCAGTGAGGCGCTGTTATCGCACCAGGAAATATAAAACCCGCCGTGGAGGCGCTCAGGCCGCTAAGGAAATGTAATTTCCTTGTCGGGCGCAACTTGGCTGACCATCTGCCTCGGCTTTCCCGCCCTGCTCATTCTTGTATTTCCCCGCTACGTTATCCTTTTCTCTCTCCCCTCGCTGAGCACCTCTGCTGATTGCGGCGTACTCTATCTATCTATTATTTAATTTCCTCTCTCCCGCTCTTGAAAACTGGTAAATACCTCTATCTTTATCTCTATCTATTTTCATCTTTACATTTAAATAGCGTTTATTTGATCATGACTAACTTCTCCCTTCTTAAAAAATAACGGAAATCCCAGTCCAAAATAGCTCCTTCCCGGTGCTATTAACTTCACTTCCCGGTACAGATGTCGACCGGCCCCTTCCAATACCGCTCAGCTGACGTCACACATATTGATGGAGATCGAGTATGGTCCTTCTTTATAAGGGACGCAAGGATCAATATCGCCTGCATCGTATGGCGTTGTTAATGTGTCGTAACCTTGGCGTCCAACCTTCCCGGTCTGTTGTCATGTACAACGAAAATATGTCTTTCACAGCTGGGTTCCTGTGACCTACATAATCCCTACATATAAAGCCAGTATACTTAGTTCTCTCTACATGGAGATCCTATATGCAATAAGTAATCCCTACACATAAAACCTATATACTTAGAATTGTACTCATATTAGTATATATCCATACATACATATATATACATACATATACATACATACATATACATATATATATATATATATATATATATATATATATATATATATATATATATATATATATATATATATATATATATAATGTTTACAGACATTAAAACTACTCTATTTTCACATTCTTTGACAAGAGGCATTAAGATATCTTTACCTTCATTCTACTCTATGTATGTTAAAGATGAATCACTAAGTTCTTCATCCCAATATTTCTACTCAAATGGCTAATTATCTACAGGAGTTTCAAGCATGAACCTGCATTTGAGTCAATCGTATAACTTTTTTTTAATCTAACTTTCAAAATTCTCACTAATTGACTAGATCTATTTGACTAACCCGGGTTTCTAATTAGATACAATGCCCTGGTTCTAATAACTTTTCTATTCCGGGCTCACAGTACACAAAAAAAGTTCCTTGCTATTTCAAACTATTCCGGAACCAATAGTCTCAGCTAACCATTCCGGGTCTACTAACCATACTAGCTAACTTTTACCAGGTAGTTAAGGTCATTTCCACGCACCGTCACCTCCTACAACTCACAGGACACTTTGACGGCGGCGAGTGAGCTCTACAATCCACGCCATGTCAACTAAATCACTTTGAGTGTGACTAGTTTTAAGGAAGAATAAACAGGGAAGGAAGGAGGCAGGAGAGGCACTGGCTCGTCCGCCTCCCTCCTTCGCCCTCCTACGGACGATAATCGCAGAGGTCCGTCATGTGGTTCTGACTGGTAGCACCACATGGTCTTTTCTACACACTACCACAGCCTGCACCCGTAGGGGACGCGGAGGCCAAAGCTGAGGAGACTTACCGCCCCCGCCCGTGGGAATAAATCACCCAGGATGACTTGTGTCCGGTCGAGCTCCCCTTTCTGTTGGGTAGTTCTCCTGAACACTTTTTTTTTGATAATGAAGAAGAAAACAAACTCTCTAAAAGGCCATAACACAAAGAGATGGTAGCAAAGGTGATTCTGAAGAGAACAAGTCCTACCAAGGCGCGATGGCCCGTCAGACCACTCGCGAGGTGCGTCTGGACCGGGTCCGACTAGCATGGCGTGACAGGCGTCCAGACCAAAGGTCCTAGTGTTTGTACACGCAAAATTGGTCCGGGTGATGGACGGCCTCGGCTCCCGCGCGCCGCCCAGTCCCAGGTCCTCTGCGCGCCCGTCAGCCCCAAGCATCATCGCCTCCACTGAGTAATTCAGACAATGCGCGGGATGGATTGACGACGTGACGGACGCAAACCCACGCAACGCGACGGATCACTCACGTCCCGTCACCGCGTCACGTCGCACGCACACCAACCCCGATGCCACGCTGATGTCCTGAGCGCCTGAAATGCCTCGCGGGCAAGGCGGCGATGCTCGGAATGGCTCGCTGGCAACGCAGGGGACCAGAGACCAAGGCGACCCGCGCCAAGCCTCCGCCAGGAAAGTGGAGGTGAACACATGCTGAACACTGGTAGGACTCGCAGCGTGTGAGTGGATCCCGGATAGGAATAATCATGGCTCGTCACGAATTAAAGATACATATATTATATATATAAACACAGTAGGTTTGTTCGACTTTTGGGATTTTATTAGTTTTAGCTTCTTTCATTATAAATGGACTCTATTATTATTATTATTATCATTATTGTCATTATTCTTATGATTATCATCATTATACATATAAAATAGACTGATAAATAAGATGCCACGATATAAAAACGATTTGAGAATACCAAATCATTTAGGAAATTATTCCTATCCACACCAGAGAACAGACTAACCTCAGGACGCCCCCCCCCACACCCTCCCCCCTCCCTCTACCCTCTCTCGGCCGGCAAAAAAAGGTTAGCCTGTGTGAAATTTGTGCAAAATGATTTTCCTTCTATTTTTTTTTTTCAAAGTTGATCAGATATCCATGCTCTTGTGCTCTCCCACGAACTTGTAAGTAACGTGTTCTGATTTTTAACTCTTTTATATCTTTTATAATCTATAACGGGTGCATTTCCATCATCGTTGGGTTATTATGAAATAGATAAATTGTTTAATGACTGTGTTGTTTATCATTGCTCTTTAAAATTGCCATTGATATTGTTATCGTTTGATATTATTATTATCATTATTATTATTATTATTATTATTATTATTATTATCATCATTATTATTATTATTATTATCATTTTAATATTATCATTATTGTTGCTATTATTATTATTATTATTATTATTATTATTATTATTATTATATTATATTATATTATTATTATTATTATTATTATTATTATAGTAGTAGTAGTAATATCATTGTTATTATTATTATCATTATTATTATTATTGCTATTATTATTATCATCATTGTCATTATCCTCATCATTATCATTACTACCACTGCTTCTACTACTACTACTACTATTATTAGTTATTGCTGTTATCATTATCATTATCATCTTTATATCTATCACTATTATCATTATTATTATTATTATATCTACATTTATTATTTTTATCAATATCATTGTCATTTTTAATACTATTATTATTATCTATATTATTATTATTACTATTATTATTACATTTATTATTGTTATTATCATTATTATTATTATTACTATTATTATTATTATCACCATCATCATCATCATCATCGTCATCATTATCATTATTGCTATTTTTTTTATCATTATCAATATTTTTATCATTATTTTTATTATCATTACCATTATTATTATCATTATTGTTGTTATTATCATCATTATCATTATCATTATCACCGTTATTATTATTCATTATTATTAACACTATAATTTTCATTCTATTGTTATTGTCCTTATCATCATCATCATTATTACCATTTTTACATAATTGTATTACTGTTACTATCATCACCATTGTCATGAATAGCAGTAAAAACAATATCACTTATGATTATGTTGATATTATTAATCATACTACTATTGTATATATGCTTGTTTTTTTTTATTGCTCCCTTAATTGTTAATATTATAGATTTATCGAGTATTATGCCGTTGTCTCTATTCTGAATTATCATAGGTATTTCTTACGATAATAAATGAAAACTGTTATTCATACGACAACAAAGTGATAAACCTCAATTTTTACGACAACTAATTAGTATGTTTCTATAATATATTTTAAAAAAAAAAAAGTAAGGCTCGACCACATATGGAGAGGGACGGAATGAGCGGTGAAATTAGTTCGCCCTCATCCTCGAATTCTTAGCTGACACTTGAGCAACAGGATGGGGATCCCTGATCTGTCTCCCTCTCTCTCTCTTTCTCTCTCTCTATATATATCTCGGTCTCTCGCTCTTGACCTTTCTCGCTCTTGATCCCTCTCTCTCTCCTTTCTGCTCTCTCTCTCATGCTCTCTCTCTCTCTCTCTCTCTCTCTCTCTCTCTCTCTCTCTCTCTCTCTCTCTCTCTCTCTCTCTCTCTCTCTCCAAGTGGCGATGGCTCGGCCCACGTTGTTCCTCGGGCCCTTGAGACATCTTGAGTGTTATCTCACTATTGATGTTTTGAAACACGTCCTCGAGGAATGGTAAAGCAGTCAACGGGTTTGGGAGTTCCGCCTCCTCCTGGCCGTCCTCGGGAAGGATCTCGCGGGTTCCTCCTCTCTCCCTTCCCCTGCCGTCTCCTTCCATCTCCTCCTCTGCCGTGTTCACTAGCAGGGGCGGCAGGGGAGGGGGGTGGTGGCGCGGGGTGTGGCCGTAGGGAGGTGAGTGCGCCATGGCAGGCATATCGTCGAGTTAGGATTGGAACCTCACGGGGGCGTCCTCGCTATGAGGGGGAGGAACCCCTGGTCGAGTCCTGTGACCTGCGAAGCGCTTTATCGACTCGGATGAGCCAGTCGAACGGCGATTTACTGACCCGAGCGAGTCCTAGAAAAATCCTACGTGACCCGAGAGGCGCTCGACTGAGCCAAACTGACCTGATCGATTCCTGCGCAATCCTAGGCCACCTGCGAGGCGCTCTACTGACCTGAACTGTTTGACACTGCTCAACCCACACACTCTGAGAACAACTGCTTTATTGACCTGATCTGAAAAATCGACAGGATACAGGCTGCTCCCGAAGGAAAACGCGTCACAACGGCCATGTTCCTGCCAGGGATATGAATGATCCGGCGGGAAGGCGGAAGAGCCCTCCGAGGAGACAATGGCCCGGCATACGAACGGAAAAAATGCAGGGTAGGGATAGCGTGCGTTGGGGGGGGGGGGAGATTCCCTGACGTGGACGCGGGGGGGGGGTGTCGGAGTGGGGGCAGGGATCCCCGACCGGACGCCTGTCAATACCTAGGATGACATTAACTCAGTTTTGTCAATACTCATCATAATCACCGCTGCGGCTCTTGGCTCCGCGAGGACAGGGGTCACTAAGCGAATCATTACCAGGTCTTTTTTTTCTGTTTAAATTCAAGACAACACTTAGAATTTACCTTTAAATCTAGTTTTACGCGGGTGCTTTATTTGGGCGTAATTTTCCGGCCGAAGCAAGTTCTGAGACTTAACCGTCGCCTTCCATCTTCACTGCAGTAGTTTTAATCTCAGGAGCGGCTCTTAAATTCACGTGAATATCTAAGTTTCCCCAATTGGTTGTGAAACACGGCGATCGACACCGTAGAGTTTCGCCGCAGCCAGCGCGCATGACGACAATTCCTTTTACATAAGGTCGAGAATGACGCGTATATCGATTTCCTTATAGGCCTATGTGACTTCCATCATCTAACTTTCATAACGTCCAAACCTTTTCCTCTCCTCCTCAGTCTCCCTTCTCCCTTCTCCCTTCTCCCTTACAATCTCTCCCCCCACACTCCTTCCCCCATTCCCTCATCCCCACTCCCCGCTGCCTACTTCCCGCCCACTCACTCCCTCCCGCGAGCAAGGAGAGACAGTCAGGACGTAAGCAAGAAACGGGCAGACTGGTCGGATCCCGTTGACTGTCATAAGTCTCACTATTGATTCCCTCAGCTGCTGCGACGCCCGACCCAGTCTGCCTGCCTCTCCAACCTTCAACAAACCTCTGCCTGCCTGTGGGTCTTAATCGTTGCTTTGCAGTCGTATTTAGCCTTATTTATCCAGGATTTTTTCTTATCTACTTGGGGGGGGGGATAAGGTTGGGTGCCTCCATTCAAGGTTTATTCTATTTCTTCCTGGATTTTTTAAAAGTCTATTCTTTGGCTATGGGTTTATTCTTAATTATTCTATTTCTTTTCTCTCTCTCTCCCTCTTACACAGTATTTTTTAAAAGCCTCCCCTAAAGAATTATCGTTTGTTTGTTGTTTGGGAAGCTACGGTTACTTTTTATCCCCATTTATCCTGAATTTTCCTTCCCTCCTTAGATGGGGGAATTTGGTGTGCTGGGCAAGGTCAATTTAATACTGAAATTGATTCGTTTTTCTTATATATATATTTTTAAAAAATAATCGTTTTGAGTTTCTGTTCTCTCTCCCCGCTATCTAATCTCTGTTTGTTCTTTAAGCTACGCCTTCGCGGAAAGTTTCATTCTACGAGGAGAGAAAAAACAACAGCATCAAGCATTTACTTTTAGAAAAAAAATGAACTAAAACCAATTAGAAGGAATCCCGTTTTTTAGCCTTCCTCCTTAAGGGGCTCCCTTTCCCTCCCTGAGCCATCGTCGGGGCCATTAAGGTCTAGAAACACCAGGTCATCCGCCCAAAAGATATTATTTCAGGCGTCCTATTCCAGGTCGCCGGAGACCTCGACGATCTCCTCGGACGCTCGACACACACACACACACACACACACACACACACACACACACACACACACACACACACACACACACACACACACACACACACACACACACACGCACACACGCATATATGTGCGTGTGTGTATATGTGTGAATCTGTAAACCAATACACAATATACACTTGCAGAACCAGAGAGAGAACGACCGCATGTATGCTCTAATCCTCAAAAAGCAATTTGGTTCTATTGACAAGAGCCTTCCAAACACTCGCCCTTACAGAGAGAAGAAAGAGAAAGAATATGAGGGGTATATGTATATATATATATATATATATATATATATATATATATATATATATATATATATATATATATATATATAATAGATATATATAGATAGATAGATAGATAGATAGATAGATAGATAGATAGATAGATAGATAGATAGATAGATAGATACATTAATAGAAAGGGAGAGAGAGAGAGAGAGTAAGATAGATAGAAATATAAAGAGAAGGAGAGAGGGCGAAGAAAAGACAAAAGCAGCAGAAATGCCATAGATGGACTTCTAATCTTTCTGAGGAATTTCCCGAATGCCACTCCTCCCCTCCTCCCTTCCCTCTTCTTCTCTCTTCTTCTCCTTCTCCCTCTCCTCTCTCCTCCTCTTCCCTACATCCCTCCTCCCTCCCTTCCTCCCTCCTCCCTTCTCTTCCTCTCCTCCCCCTCCCTCCCTCTCTCCCCCCCCTCCCTCTCCCCCCCCCCTTTCTGACCAGTTCTGAAATGTGGAAAAAAGAGACATCCGGGGATTTTTCGCGCTGGTGACTCATAATACAACTGCGCTTTCCTTCTCTCTCGGCGCTTTTCTCTCTTTGTCTCTGCCTCTCTTTCGCTTTCCTTTCCATGCTTTCTCTTTCTCTCTTACCTATTTTTTTACCTTTTCTCTTTTCTCTGTCTCTCTCTTATCCTGATTCTTTCTCTCTTTTTCTTCTCTTTCTCTTTCTCTCCCTCCCTCTCCCTCTCTCCATCCTTCCCTCTATTTCTCTCTCTCTTCTCCTTCCTTCTCTTTCCCCTCCTTCCTCTCTTTCTCTCTCCCCTCCTTCTCTTTCTTTCTCTCTCTCTCCTTTCCTTCGCCCTCTACCCCTCTCTCTCCCTTATCTTCTCCTCCTCTCCTCTTCTCTCCCTCCTCCTCTCTTCCTCTCCTCCTTCCTCCTTTCCCTCCTCTCTCTCTCTCTTTCTCTCCCTCCTTTCCTCTCTTTCTCTCCCTCCTTTCTCTCTTTCTCTCCCTCTCCCTCTCTTTCTCTCCCTCCTTCCCTCTCTTTCTCTTCCTCCTTCCCTCTCTTTCTCTCCTTATCTCTCTCTCTTTCTCTCCCTCCTCCCTCTCTTCTCTCCTCTCCTCTCCTTTCCTCTCCTTCTCTCATTTCCTCTCCTATTCCTTCTCTCTCTCCCTTCTCTCTCTCTCCTTCACCATTTATCCCTCTCCCCTCCCCTTCTCTTCTCTCTCCTTCTTTCTCTCCCTCTCTTCCCTCTTTCACCTCTCCCTCACCATCTCCCATTCACACGAGTATTCGACACGGGAATAAGGTGGGTTCAGGATCCGGATCACAGAATGGATCATGAATTATTCCCGCCATTCCCCGACTGCTTCGGCTCCCGTGATCAATAATAGCTCATTTTTCTCGCCGTCTCCTCTTCCTTCCCTTCCATTTATCGTCCCCTCGCTTCTCCCTCTTTTCGTCGGTCTCCTTGCGTAAATGGGAATAGCTTGGATTTATTGCTTCTCGAACCGGCGAAAATAAGGGTGGGTGAGCCTTCTGTTGTTCAAGTTGTCGTTCGTATCATCATTGTTATTGTTATTATTGTTGTTGTTCTTGTTGCTGTTATTATTATCATCATCATCATCATTATTATTTTTATCATTATTATTGTATTGTTATTATTATATTATTATTAATATTATTATTATATATATTATTATTATTATTATAGTATTAGTAGTAGTATCATTTCTTCTCTTATTATTATTATTTTTCATTATTATTATTATTACTATTATTATTATTATCATTACTATCATTATTATTATTATTATCATTATTATTTATTTATTTTATTATCATTATTATCATTATTATTACTATTATTATTATTATTATTATTATTATTATTATTATTATTATTATTATTACTATTATTATTATTATCATAATTGTTATCATCATATTGTTATCATTCTTACTATATTATCATCATTACATCATCATTTATTATCATATCATCATTATATATCATCAAATTAATATCATCATCATTATCATATCATCATCATTATCATTATTATTAGTATCATTATCCTTATCATCATCATTATCGTTATTGTTAACATAATCTTTTTCATTATTACTAATATTACGAGAATATCATTGTTATTGCATTGTAGGGGTTTCTTCGCAATTGCCATAATCCGTTATACACAGAAATAGATCGCCAAAGCACATATGCAAAGCGTGGTATATGTGCATGGTATACTTTCCGTAACTTTTGTGTCCCTTTCCTGTGAATATACCCTTACAACGGCGTCAAATATGCGACATACAAAAACCATCTATTAGTTGTTTTTTTTTTTTGCCGCATTCCCGAGCTCTAATTTCTTGAAAGGAGAATTAGCTTTTCGGGGCAAAGTAATTCCACACCACAAAGGCTAAAATGCTATTGCCATCGCGTGGGAAAAACACCTTTCTCGACATTGGGTTTGGGTATATAACATTCTCAGCCTATGTTCGATAACACCTATAAGTTTCGTGTGATTACGTAACTCCTATTTAACACACAAGATACTCCTAAGGAAAACCTGTACTTAGCTATTCTTAGCTATTCCTAACACCATATTTTTTTTTTTTTTTTTTTTTTTTTTTTATCGGTCAAACTTATAGCTAGATAAAGACAAACGAACCGAGATTGAACGAAAAAAGTCTCTAGCACTGTACCATATCGTGTTCTATCACGGTATAATATAATTCACTCTATCACCAAGATCTATCAATTAACTATATCGTATCAAAATGCCATATTCATTTTGTCAATAAAGTATATCACATTGTACCATATCATCTTATATTATATACCATATTCATTTTGTCAAGAAAACGTTTAAAATTACACAATATTCATAGAAGAAAATGTAGCTTAGTACATCACATATCCATATCTATTTTGTCAGGAAGATATAAACTAGTACAAAGTCACTTGTAGGTTCGAGACACCGGATAAATAATACACCAAATGGGCACACACAGTCATGCCATGCACACGTCGCCATGCAGAATTGTCATGCTTACACCGCCATGTGCATCAGCGCCAATCCTACTCCTCGCTACAGTGCTTGACATTTCACGAATAAAGGCGAGAGGAACGGAAAAAAAAATCATATTCTCTTATTCCTATCTTCGTATCATATTATTCCTGAATATTTTACGTCAATGGCAACTTAAAGATATATTATTATCATTATTATTCTCTTCTGTAACAAGAAGGTCGAACATCTAACCGGGTGTCAGTTCGACATCGACCCTACGGAAGCCAGGAGTGACCTCGACCGATCACTAAATTATGATTGAGTTTGTACAGGTAAACATACCGCAGTAGCATGCTATAATGCTCACTGAGGGGCCCTTCCTATATGGGACACGGATCGAGCGTAACTTTGACAAGGCCTTGCGTCTTTTTTTTTTTTTTTCATTTTCCAGATCTTGTCCTTATAGCATAGATGATAATGAACAGTATGAAACAATGTGGTATATATAGACATGAAAAAATAGATGAATAGATCTGTAAATAAATAAATCACCACCGTCAGTGCGCTGCTTTGACACCATATTTATGGCCGAATGAAAACATGAATAAATATCACAAAGAAAAACATTGGTGCATAACCCACTCCTAAAGTGAAAAACCTTCAAGGCACATTCAGACCTTATCATGAACTTTACCAACAAGCCAACAGCATTTACGAACACATATACCAATTATAAGGCTTATTCATGATCCACAAGAATTTAATTGACCACAGTAGGTGCCTGAAGATCCTTCTAATAACTAATGACCCGCTATGTATAAAACCACAGCGAGCAAGGCTGTTGGTGTGGCTGTGGTTGCATGGTTGGTAGTGGTTTGTGGTAGGTGGTGGTAGTGAAGGCCGCTCTGATCTACTAGTGGTGTCTGACAGCTGGTCTGCCCGTGGCTTGAGGCAGCTGGCGCTAGTGTGTAGTATAACTGTACTGCCAGCTGCTTGAAAATGGATATAGACGTGGGCTATTGTCGCTGTGGGTTTTATCATCATGGTTTTAGTCACTTTGTTTAACTGAAAAGGGTTAGGGAAGTCTGTTAAGAGTCTGATGTGTTCTTCTTAGATTTAAGAAAAATGGTTTAAAGGTTCGGGTGATGTTAGGATTAGCAAATGGATTAGTTTTCGTGATCTCGACATGTTTCTCTACAGGATGTCCAAGCCCACGCCTCTCCAACAGCACACGGTCATATAACGCTGTTTGGATATCATAAGCCGATAGATTGCAATATATCAGGAAATGTATACCTCATCACCCCCTCCTCCTCCTCCTCCCCCTCCACCTGCTTTTCCTCTGCCCCCTTTTCCCTTCTTGCCTTTCTGCGCTCCAATAAAGGGAGAAAAAAGGGAACACAGATGAGAGCTAGAAGAGCACACGTGAATCAGTGTAGAGGGTTAGACACAGAAAATTAGAGAGAGGCTGGGTGGTCTCTGGCTGTCATTTCTCTGTTTTTGTTTTCTTGAAGATAGATCAAAGAGTGAAATCTGATATGTTGATTTGGGGTCTTCGCTCTGTTGACTAAATTCAGTGTTGTAGCAAGTGCAGTGTCGTTGTTTTAAGGTACAAAGTCATGTTATTTTGTGCTCAAATGGGCTACAACTCTGAATAAGACAATATG
>NW_020872203.1:414524-419004 GCF_003789085.1 Penaeus vannamei
TAATAATAATAATAACAATGATAATGATAATAATGATAATAATAATAATTATAATAATAAAAATAATAACAATAACAACAGCAATAAGAACAATAACAGAATGAACAAAACAATTCCGATATCACCTTCAAAATGATGATATCATTATCAGTACTAATCATTATAATCTTCGGTCTGTCATTATTGCCATAACTGACTCAATAATCGTTTTCCTTATCGTTATAACTGTTATTTTCCTTGTTAATTTTATGATTATCCGTAATATTTTTACATGTGTTATCATGATATTTTTTCATAACTATCATTATCATTATAATTAACGTTGTTGTTATTGGGATTATTGTCATTATTATTATTATTATCATTATTATCATTTTATCATTATTACTTTTTATTGTTATTACTATTGTTATTACCATCATAATCATTATAATTTTCATTATCATTATCAGTATTTTCATTTTTGTCACTACTATTGTCGTTGTTGTTGTTACTGTTATCATCATTGTTACCACTATTATCATCATCATCATTATCATCATTATTATCGTTATTGTTAATATCATCTTCATCATCATATTTATCATTATCATCATTATCATTACTGTTATTATCATTAATTATTGCTATTTTCATTATTATCATTGTTATTATTATCATTATTATCCTCATCATTATCATTATCATCTTTATTATCATTAATTATCGCTATTTTCATTATTATCATTGTTATTATTATCATTATCATTATCATTATCATCTTTATTATCATTATCATCATTACTTTTATAATCATTATCAATATAAATATTATAATTATCTATACTACTACTACTACTATTATTATATGTTACTATCATTACTATCAAATTGCAAAAGTATTAAACAGAAGTCAATAGAAAGATACAGATAATATTGATAATAATAATAATAATGATAATAATAATGATGATAATAATAATGATGATAGTAATAATAATGATAATAATAGAAATAAAGATAATGATAATAATGATAATAATAATGATATAAATAATGATAATGGTATCAGTAATGAAGATAATAAGGATAATAAAAATAGTAATTATGATAATACTAATGGTAATATTGCTACTGATACTACTAGTATTACTACCACGACTACTACTAACAACTATCCTTTATATCATCATCATTACTGTTATCATCATCATCATCATCATTATTACCATTATTACCAATGTAATAACAATTTTTACAATCATCATCATTTTATTAGTGTTATACTCATAATTATCATTATAATTATCATCAATAATCTTATACATAACATTACTATCATTATTATCATTATCATAATAATAATTATTATCATCATTATTACCGTCATTATCATCATTATTATCATTATCATTCTTAACATCATTATCATTATCATTCTTCTTATTATTATCATTATTATCACCATCATCATACATTATATAAAAAGTATTATGATAATAATGATGGTGATAAAAATCATCATTATTACCATCATCATTGTGATCGTTCTTTTTGTTGATATTATCATTATTATCATTATCATTGTCTTTATCATTAGTATTATTACCATTATGATAATTATCTGCTTCTTCTTATCATTGTTTTTGATATTATTATTACTATTATCATCATCATTATCAATGTCATTTCAATTATAATTATTATTTTACTCATCACTACTGCCATTTTAATTACTATTGCCATTATTTTTACTACTACCATAATTATAATTATAATCATCTTTACAATAAAAATAAAAATCATTATCATTACCATCATCATTATTATCATTGTTACTATGATTATCATTATCATCATTATTATTATTATCATATTCTTTATCATTATTACTATTAATATTGTCATTCATATTGTCATGCTATTTACTCAAATCTTCATCATCATTATCATTAACATTACTATCATTATCGTTATTGTCAACATCATTGTAATCATTATCATTATCATTTCCGGCTTTATCATTGTCATAATCACTCTAATTATAACTATCATAATAATTTCCCTCATCAATAGCATCATCACTATTATCATTGTCTTTACCATTATTATCTTTATTACAGACATTGTATTACTTCTGTCACTATTAATGTCGTCAAAATTACTACTGCTTTCATTATTTCTCACTATCACAGCGAAAATGTTTAGTTTTCTAAAATACTTATGATAACAATAATTATAATAATGATGATAATGATAACAATAATTATAATAATGATAATAATGATAACAATAATGGTAATGATAATAACAATGATAATGATGATAACGATTATAATAACAATGATAATGATATAACGGTTATAATAACAATGATAATGATAATGATAATTATAACAAGAATACTGAAACAAAAATGATAATAATAATGACAACAATAATGATAATGATAATAATGATAATAATAATAAAATGATAGTAATGATAATAATAATAGTAATGATAATAATCAGGTTCCATATCAATTGATTAAGAAGTTATAGAGAGAAATAGTGCTTATCAATCAAAGCTACCATATACAAATAGACCTAATAACAGCTGATAACATTTTCCCCCATTTTTAAAATAATTAAGTTGAATGAAACTCAGGAATCAAAATATGTGAATGAAAAAATATGATGTTTGGAATCATATGATGTGAATTAGTATATGATAAGATTTTGATGTTGAATGAACTGTGATATAAAATTACTTACGATATGCCTGAATGTAAGATTCGCGATATGATATGTACATTATAGGGTTCTTGGTAACTTTATCAGCTGAGCATTATTTCGATTTATTATATTTGAAGATATAAAGAAGACATACATTTTTTTTAAAAAAGACATACAAAAATTGTTGAAATGTTGCATGCACATAAAGTCACACACATTCACCAAACACGCACATACACTCTCGCATACACCATAGACGCACATACAGTCACTTGGGTGCTCCCACATACGCACATGGAATCTCCCACAAACCTACATACATTACAGACATGAACATCACACATATACACCACACACACGTGTAGCCACATACACACACACCACTCACGCACATACAGTCACATACATACACCAAAAACGCACATACAGTCACAAATATACACGCTCATCGTCACACACATACACCATACACGCACATACAGTCACATACATATACAACACGAGCTCATACAGTCACACACATACACCACAAACGCACATACACCAGTGTCCAGAATACGACACGCACACGCAGTCACACGAACACTATCCAAACACACACAGACCTCCAGACATGCCACTTAAAACACACACACACACATACACGTCCAAAAGAGATACACATAACTGAAAGGCAAACACGTACACACAAACACTCATCAGCATAAGAGACAAATACTTAAAGGACTTAAATACATTACCTTAATGATCGTCCTATTTACCGTAATAATCGATATTTTTTTGGTTAAAGAATGAAGAAGGATGAAAAAAAAAAAATCGATACATTTCAGAACGAAGGAAATGGTCAGTAATGTTTGGAAGGGGGATATACAGAAGGAGGAGGAGGAGGATGAGGAGAAAGGAGGAGAAGGATGAGGATGAGGAGGATGAAGATCAGAGGGAGGATGAGGAGGAGGAGAAGGAGGAGGAAGAAGATCAAGAGGAGAGCGATGACGAGAAGGAGTAGGAGGGGAAGGAGGACAAGAATGAAAAGGGGGTCGAGGAGGAAAAATGAAGAGATGGAGGAGGAAGAGGAGGAAAAAGAAGAGGAAGAAGAAAAAGAAGAAGAAGAAGACGCAGGAGGAGGAGGATTAGGAGTCCCGGAGGAGCGGAAAAAAGGAGGAGGAGGAGAGGAGGAGAGGAGGAGGAGGAGGAGGAGGAGGAGGAGGAGGAGGAGGAGGGAGAGGAGGAGGAGGAAGGGGAGAAGGAGAAAGAAGAGAAGGAGAAGGAGAAGGAGAAGGAGAAGGAGAAGAAGAAGAAGAAGAAGAAGAAGAAGAATTAGAAGGAAAAGGAGGAAGAGGACACGGTAGAAGAGAAGGAGGAGGTGGAGAGAGAAGAAAAAAGGGAGTTGAGGGAAGAAGGGAAAAAAGAGAAGGAAAAAAGAGGGAATATTATTAGTAAAGCACTCTGAGGAATTGTTTGACGAAGAAGAATACGGAAGACGAAGAAGGACAAAGAGCAAAGAAAGAGAAATGTGATGTGTAGAAAGAAGAGAAGAGAGAGGATTAAGTGGACAGAAAAGGGAAGAGAAAAAATGGGGATAAGAACGAAGGAAGGGAAAGGAAAAAGAGATAAGGACGGAGTGAGAAGATGAAAGGGAGAAAATAGGAGGAGGAAAAGGAGGAGGAAAAGGAGGAGGAGAAAGAGGAGGAGGAGGAGGAGGAGGAGGAGGAGGAGGAAGGAAAGGAAGGAGGAGGAGGAGGAGGAGGAGGAGGAAGGAGGAGGAGAAGGAAGAGGAAGGGAGA
>NW_020872203.1:429125-437216 GCF_003789085.1 Penaeus vannamei
TATTTTTATCATTATTATTATTATTATTATTATTATTCATTATAATTAAAATAATGATAATGATTATCATCATTATTGTTATTATTGATAATAATTAGAGTAGCAGTAGCAGTAGTGTCATTATCATAATCATTATCAGTACATAAACATTAGTCTCAAGCATAAAGAAAATATAACTACAAAGAAGTAGAATTCGTATGCGCTCGGATCCCCCATGGAGGACAATGTGACAGTCGGAAAGCGCATTCATTTCCTACCGTTTTTCTTCTTGTAAGCCGCATTGTGGCGCGTAAAACAATAGAGCTTTTTTTATTCGTGCATAAGGATAGCAACTTTTATTTTTCTTGTCGTCTTCAAAAAATGCGAGAAAAATCAAGTACTATGCAAAAGGTCAGAATTTTTCCCGCGCTTTTTTCAGTGTGCGGAGATGGCTGACGACTGAGAGTAATGAATGAGCGAATTCTGAAATTCTGATTCCATTGCTCCTTTCGTAATTCGATTCTTGTTTATCGCGCAATTACGTATACCTTTACAATAAGTACGACTTCATAAAATAACTCATTTAAGAATATTTCCATATTTCACTATCAAATAAAGAGTAAAAGCGAATAAAGAAAGACATCGATAAATGAAAGACCCAAATATCACCAAAAAAAAGTATCAGAACATCCACGTGAGATCGAAACCTCTTTAAAGGGGATTTGTCGTTCTAGGGAAAGATTCGAAGAGCAAGGAGGGGTACCGGGCACAGGGAATGGGGGATGGGTAGTGGGGGGTGGGAGGTTAGGGGTCGGGTGAGAGTAGAAAGATCGAGAGGAGAGGAGGAGAGGAGAGGGGAAGAGAAGAAGAAGAGTGACTGAGTGAGTGAATGTAAATGAATGAGTTGGTGAGAGGGAGAGATGTGAGAGGAGGGAAGAGAAGAGTAGGGAACAGGAGAAAAGTGAAGAGAAGAGAAGAGAGGGATAGAAAGGAAAAAACGCATTTAATGAGATAAAAAAATACAAAAACACAAAATATCCACACGAAAGAGAAAGAAAATCCAACCCCCCAAAAAAGAAAGAGTACACGAAAGACACAGAGAGAGAGAGAGAGAGAAAGAACTAGAGATAGAAAGGGTAGAGAGGGGAGCGAGGGAGGGAGGGGAAGGGGAGGAGGGGTGACCGAGAGCCTCAGCAAAGCCCGGAGAGATAACTTTATCGCGCTCTGTCCGGCCACAGTTTTTCATGGAGTGTAGTGGTGGCTGGCCGTGTTTGGCGGTCAAGGACTTGGCGGGAGGGGAGGGGTGGGGTGGAGTGAAAGGAGGGGGGGAAGGGGGGAGAGGGAGAGGGGAGGAGGGAGATGGAAGGAGGGTGGGAAAGAGGGGAGGGGGTGGGTGGAGTGGAAAGGAGGAGGGAGATGGAAGGAGGGGGGAGAGGAGGAGGAGAGGTGGAGAAGGGAGGAGGGAGATGGAAGGAGGGGGGAGATGAAGGAGGGGGGAGATGGAAGGAGGGGGAGAGGAAGGAGGGGGGAGAGGGGAGGAAAGAGGGGGGATGGGAGATGGAGGGACGGAAGGACGGGGAGGAGGGTGGAAAAGAGGGGGAGGGGGGAGATGGTCAAGGGGGGGTGGAAAGAGGGGGGAGGGTGGAGAGGGAGGAGAGTGGAGAATGGAGGGACGGAGGGGAGAGGGGAGAGGGATGGGGAGATGGAAGGAGGGTGGAGGAAGAGGGGGGAGGGAGGAGAAAGTAGGGTGGAGGAAAGAGAGGGGAGGGAGGGTTAGGAGGGAGAAGGAGAGGGGAAGGGAGTGGGATGGAGAGGGAGGGAAGGAAGGGTCGGGGGAATAGAGGGAGGAGAAAGGGAATTAGGATGAAGTAGGAGAAGGAGGGGGAGGGGAAATTGGAGTGAGAGAGGAAGGGAGTGGAGAATAGAATGAGAGAGGAAAGAGATGAAGAGAGGGAAAAGAGGTGAGATGAAAGAGAATGAAGGGAGTAAGAGGAGAGGAAAGAGAGGAGGCAAGAGGATAGATAGGGAGTGACGAGGAGTGAGGAAGAGAAGGAAAAGATTAAGGAAGAGGAGAGAAAAAGAGGAGAGGAGGAGAGAAGAAGAAAAGGGGAGGAGCAATGGAGGTCACAGCCTGGAGCCCTCCCTCCCCACCCCCCTGAAAACTTTTTTTTTCCTCTCCTGCGGGTATCAGGGAGGGTATGGTTGGAGAGGACGAAGGGGGGGGGGGAGGGGAGGGGGTGCTGGGGAAGAAGGGAAGGGACTTGCGATCTATAAAAAAAAGTCTTTCGAAATTATTTTTATTTGGAAGTTTGGCGTGATCATGTCCAATTTCAGGTGTAGCTTTTCAGGAACGATTTTTTTTTTTTAGGGGGAGGGGGTGAGAGATAACACACACGCAAACACACCCATACGACACTAACACACACGCACACGGACACTAGATACATACAGACGCTGTACATAAATACATACATGCATAATTACTACCTACATACATACACACTTACACACATACAATACATACATACATACATACATATATGCAACATACATACATACATATATGCATACATACATACATACGTATATGATACATACACATACACACACACACACAACACACACACACCACACACACACACACACACACACACACACACACACACACACACACACACACACACAACACACACACACACCACACACACACACACACCGCACAACACACACACAACACACACACATACATACATTACATAGGTCGACACAGATGTACAGTTAGATAGGTAGACAGATAGATAAATAGATACTGCACATAGATAAAAAAAGATAATTATAAACATACATACCACCATACAAAACATACTACAAGCACAGAGTTTCAGAGTATATCCTCCAGAGTATATCCAGACCGAAGCCTTTATTCAGCCAGACCGACGAGCCATAAATCACAGAATATCTATCGCTATCTATCGCCGGAGCTCTCACCTATCTCTAGGTCTCGTGCGCGTAGCTCTTGAACACGACAAGAGCGGCTGGAGGTCCGTTAAATAATTTGTTGGAAAAGATTTATACGGGAGATTTTTTTTTTTTTTTTTTTTTACTTTTTTTTTTTGGGGGGGTGGGTGGTGTGGGGGTGGAGGAGGGGAAGATGCTATCCAGATGGCGGTAATTGTTGGGGTGTTTGGGGAAGAATTTAGGTAGACTTGTCTCTCTTTTTCTTTCTTATCGTTCTCTTTCTCGTTTTTTTTTCTCTCTCTCTTTCTTCCCTCTATCTTATTCCCAAACTCTCTCTTTCTTCCTCTCCTACCCTGCTTCTCTTTCTCTCTTCTCCTTTCGCTACTTCTCCCTCTCTCTCTCTCTTCTTCCTCTTCTTACCTTGCTTCTGCTCTCTCTGTCTCCTTTCGCATCTTCCTTCCTCATCTCTCTTTCTCCTTCTCTTATTCTTTCCCCTCTCTCTTCTTCGTCCTCTTCTCTATCATTATTCCCCTCTCTCCTCTTTTTTTTCTTCCTCTCTCTTATCTTCCTCCCCCCCTCTCTCTCTAATCATTCTAAACCTCAATCTCTTCAAATTCTTTCTCTTCCCCTATCCTCTCCTCTCTTCATCTCTCTTAATCTCTCTCTCTCAATTCTCATCTCACTCTCTCTCTTCTCTATCTCTCGCTCTCTCTACCTCATCCTCTCTCTCTCTCTCTCTCTCTCTAGCTTCGGTGCTCTCTCTCTTCTACTCTCTCTCATTAACCTCTCCTTCCTACTTCAAATTCTCGCCTCTCACTCAAATAAAATAAAAAAAAACAAAAAAAAAAAAAAAAAAAAAAAATAAAAATAAAAAAAAAAAAAAAAAAAAAAACAAAAAAAAAAAAAAAATACAAAAAATAAAAAACAAAAAAAAAACAAAAAAAAAAAAAAAAAAAAAAAAACAAAAAAAAAAAAAAAAAAATAAAAACAAAAAAAAAGAAAAAAAAACAAAAAAAAAAAAAAAAAAAAAAAAAAAAAAATAAAAAACATGAAATAAAAAAAAAAAAAATAAAAACAAAAAAAAACATACATATAAAATAAAACAACTCATAACAAACATAATAAACAAAAAATAAAAAAACAAAATAAAAACCAACAAAAACGACAAAATATACAACTAACATCAACAAAATAAAAAAAAAAAACATAAAAACAAAACAAAACAAAAAAAAAAATAACAATAAAAATAAACTAAAACACAACTAAAACAATAAAAAAACACAAAAAAAAAAAAAAAAAAAAAAAAAAAAAAAAAAAAAAAAAAACAAAAAAAAAAAAATAAAAAAAAAAATAAAAAATAAAAAAAAAAAAAAAAAAAAAAAAAAAAAAAAAAAAAAAAAAAAACACAAAAAAAAAAAAAAAAATAAATAAAATACCAAAATAAAAAAAAAAACAAACAAAAAAAGAAAAATAACAAACAACAAATCACCAACACAAAACACTAACAAAAAAAAAAAAAAAAAAAAAAAAAAAAAAAAAAAAAACAAAAAAAAAAAAAAAAAAAAAAAAAAAAAAAAAAAATACCACACTAAGAAAAAACAAAAGAAGAAAACCTAAACAAGGATGGGTCAAAATACAAGGAAACCTCATATTGATGACTAAAGGAGAAAATACATCGATTAAATGAAAATTGAAGATCTCTACTTATGTGTGGCTGTGCTAGATCCTCTCGGTCCGCGTCTCTCCATGACATTGATGGAGGGGAAAAGGAGAGGGAGGTGCGGACATCTCCTTGCTGTATCAGTGCACATCCTCATTCAGCATAGACAAGTCGAGAGGCGCTGGAGGGAGGGGGTGGGGGGAAAAAGAGGATGTGGGGGGGGGAGGTGTTACTGTGACAGACAGGTTCAGCGAACCCGAGCGGACCTCTCGTACACATACATCCACACGCGTGCACGTTTATACAAACATTGCACGGACAGACACTCCGGTATGTACGCAAGCGGGTGAGTTGCACACACGCACAGGAACATCAGCACGATTGTGTTCGTATGAGCACCACGAACTAAATATACCAAGGCAACCACACTTAATATGTATGAAAGTAGTAAGTAACGCATAATAATAAAATATGTTTTAAGTAAGATGTTTCACAAAAAAATATACGTTTTTCGACCGCATCTCCGCTTTTGTTTTTTGATTTTCCATATTTTCTTCTATCTTACCAAATCCTATCTATTCTATCGTTTCTTTCACTGCTACTTCCAGAGTGACTATCTTTGTATCTGACATCATGAAGTGATATGTTAAACGTTTTTTTCGAGGCTACGTTGATTGGCCGTCTGATAGAGTGACGTCATTCGTATAATTCAAACAGGTAGTCAATACGGTTGCCGTATTCGTGATATATTGATTAGAACTGATTAATAAATTCTTCTGTATCTCTCTCTCTCTCTCTCTCTCTCTTCTCTCTCTTCTCTCTCTCTCTTCTCCTCTCTCGCTTCTTCTCTCTCTCTCTCTTCTCTCTCTTCTCTCTCTCTCTCTTCTCGCTTCTCCTCTCTCTCTCCCAATCTCTCTCTCTCTTTTCTCTCTCTCTCTCTCTCTCTCTCTCTCTCTCTCTCTCTCTCTCTCTCTCTCTCTCTCTCTCTTCCCTCTTCCCTCTCTCTCTCTCTCTCTCTTTCTCTCTTCTCTTTCTTCTCTCTCTCTCTCCCTTTCTCTTCCTCTCTCTCTCTCTCTCTCTCTCTCTCTCTCTCTCTCTCTCTCTCTCTCGGCTCTCTCTCTCTCTCTCTCAATCTCCTCTCCTCTCTCTCTCCTCTCTCTCTCGTCTCTCATCTCTCTCGTCTCTCTCTCTCTCTCTCTCTCTCTCTCTCTCTCTCTCTCTCTCTCTCTTTTCTCTTCTCTCTCTCTCTCTCTCTCTCTCTCTCTCTCTCTCTGTCTCTCTCTCTCTCTCTCTCTCTCTCTCTCTCTCTCTCTCTCTCTCTCTCTCTCTCTCTCTTTCTCTCTCCTCTCTCTCTCTCTCTCTCTCTCTCTCTTCTCTCTCCTCTCTGCTTTCTCTCTCTCTCTTTCTTGCTCGTTCGCTCTCTCTTCTCTCTCCAATCTTCTCCCATGTTTGCCTATGATATCTTCCTTATTTTTTCTTTCGTTCTTTCTGTCTCTATTTCCATATAATTTCCTCTTTCTCTCATTATTTTCCCCTTCTTAGTTCATTTTCTTCTCTTCTTTGTTTGTTAATCTCTGTTTTTCCATATTTTTCCACTCATTCTTTATTCCTCTCTTCCTTCATCTTGCGTGTATATTTTCTCTTTTATTTTTAATTTCTGTTTATTTTCTCACTCTCTCTTTCAGACTTTCTTTCATCCCTTCTCTCCTCCTCCTTCGTTTATTTTCTCTCGTTATTGACTTTACTTTCTTCTTCGATCTTCGTCATTTTCCCTTCTTTCTTTCTTTCCTTTCCTTCTCTCCTACCTCATTGCCCATTCTCTCCCTTTATTTTCTCTTATTTCGCTCTTCCTTCCTTCTTTATTCAAAATATGTATAGATTTAATTTCCTGTAGTCTGTTTTCTTCCTTTTTTCCTTTATTCCCTCTTCCTTCCATCCTTCTTCTTTCAACATACATATAAGTATTTATTTTCATTTTTTCTCGTTTTCGCTGTTTATATCTCCGTCCCAGACTCCTTTTTTCCCTTTTTCCCCTTTTATTTCCCTCTTCTTTCCTTCCTTCCTTCTTTCAATATATGCCTATATATTTATTTTCCTACATTTTTTCCAATTTATCTTCTTTTTTTCTCTCTTTCCCAGACTCTATTTTAGGACACAAGAATTTGGTTGACAAGTCGTCTGTTTTTATTTCCATTTTCCCCTCATATTTCCCACTTCCTTCCATCCTCCTCCTTTCAATATATGTCTACATATTTATTTTTTCCTATTTATCTTTTTTCTCTCTCTTTCCCCAGACTCTATTTTAGGTCACAAGAGTTTGGTTGACAAGTCGTCTGTTTTTATTTCCATTTTCCCCTCATATTTCCCACTTCCTTCCATCCTCCTCCTTTCAATATATGTCTACATATTTATTTTTTCCTATTTATTTTTTCTCTCTTTCTTTCCCAGACTCTATTTTAGTCAACAAGAGTTTGGTGAGAAGCCGTCTGTTTTATTTCCATTTTCCCTCATATTTCCCACTTCCTTCCATCCTCCCTCTGTTCAATATCATGTCTACATATTTATTTTTTCCTATTCATATTTTTTTTCCTCTCTTTCCCAGACTCTATTTTAGGTCACAAGAGTTTGGTTGAGAAGCCGTCTGTTTTTATTTCCATTTTCCCCTCATATTTCCCACTTCCTTCCATCTCCTCCGTTTCAAATATATGTCTACATATTATTTTTCCTATTTATCTTTTTTTTTCCTTTCCCAGACTCTATTAGGTCACAGAGTTTGGTGAGAAGCCGTCTGTTTTATTCCATTTTCACCTCATATTTCCCACTTCCCTTCGCATCCCCTCTTCTAATATATGTCTACATATTTATTTTTTCCTATTTATCTTTTTTTTCTCTCTTTCCCAGACTCTATTTTAGGTCACAAGAGTTTGGTTGAGAAGTCGTCTGTTTTTATTTCCATTTTCCCCTCCTATTTCCCACTTCCATCCATCCCCCTCCTTTCAGTATATGTCTACATATTTATTTTTTCCTATTTATCTTTTTTTTTCCTTTCCCAGACTCTTAGGTCACATGAATTTGGTTAAGTCGTTCTGTTTTATTTCCATTTTCACCTCATGCATATTTCCCACTTCCTTCCATCCTCCTCCTTTCAGTATATAGTCTAGATATTATTTTCCTATTTATCTTTTTTTTTTCTCTCCTTTCCCCGGACTCTATTTTAGGTCACAAGAGTTTGGTTGAGAAGCCGTCTGTTGCCGCTTGATTCATATCGTGGTGTTTGGCGTGCTGCTTGTAGGGATTGTTATGTAAGGATTTAATTGCGAGCGAGGGATGGGAGGAGGGGAAGGGGAGTAGGGGGGGTGAAGTAGGGGGAGGGTGGAAAGTAGCGGAAGAGGTGGGGGGTGGTAAGTAGCGGAGAGGGTGGGGAGGGGGATGGGGGAGGGGAGGATGGAAGTATGGGAGAGTGGAAGTAGGGGAGAGGCGGAGAGTAGGGGGAG
>NW_020872204.1:0-7500 GCF_003789085.1 Penaeus vannamei
TTATATTTTTATATATATTATATATATATATATATTATATATTGTTATATATAATTATATTATATATATATATATATATATATATATATTATATATATATATATATATATATATATTTATATGTATGTATATATGTATATATATTATTTATATATATATATATATATATTATATATATATATATATATATATGTATATATATTAGTATATATATATATATATATATATATATATATATTATATATATATATATATATATATTATATTTTATACAGATTGTTTATTCATGCCCTTATATTTATATATATTGGTATTTCCGTTTGTTTTTTTAGGTGATTGCTTGTTGTTATTTTTATTGTCATGTTTGTATAATTCAAAGTTACTATCAGATTTTGTAGCAGCGGTGTGCCTTAGCTTACTTTGATGCCGTGAGATTTTGGTCGTGATCTGGGTCAGGATTCGGATCCAGGAACTCCAAAGTTATTGACAGATATTAATGATTTTTTTTTTTTTTTTTTTTTTTTTTTTATCTTAGGTGTGTCATAGCCTAAATTTGGTGGTGATTCGGATCATTTGACAAACTAACCCCCAATTTGGGGTGGATGGGTTTTGCTCAAAGATGAAACTGACGAAATATGATCAAAACATACAGAAAAGAAAATATTCCATATGAAGGGGACATCATTTTTATATTTTACAAAAATTCTTCGTTATTATTTGAGCGTTTCCAGAAAATGATCTCATTTTAATCATATCTAATCGTTATATTTTCAGGGTATTCAGAGGCACTGCAACTCTTTGGAAAAACATTTAAATCAAATTCGGCAAGATGGGCGATTTCGCCGGAAAAATGACCAGACTTTACTCTATTATACTTTACTCCACGATTCTTTTTTTTACAATTTTTCATAAATTGTAAACTTTTTTCAGGTCACACGAGTTGAAAGAACGATAGTGTCAGTCACGCGAAACGACATTATCAATATTCTTTTCAATTGATTCTCTGATATCCCAAAAGCAACGATTATTACTATCTTACTATCGATGAGAAATTCCTCAGAAATGCATGCTAGTGTGACTGGGGTGAGCAGAAATAGATATATTTAAAGCACAAACTTTTTAAGTCTTTAAACCACCCCGAAATTTGTGATGATCCTCAATGAATGTGTTACAAGAATTTTACCTAGAACAATCATAAGCAATTCCAGCAATCCATAGTAATCATCTCTAGGTTGTTTCAGGACAACATCCAGAACAACAGCCTTCATGCCTGAAATGGCTTGTTGGTCAAACACATATGCGAATATATCCCCAAACTTTTCCAAATTAATTTTTTCAGGAAGTGCTTGTGAAAAAGTCCCGTGCGTGCCGTGAATATAACCCTAATCAATGAGTTGGTAACAAGAAAGTCTTTGCTCAGATAACAGTCACTTCTCTAATCTCCAAGTTTTGGAGCACGTTTCAAATCTGATGATATTGCATTCCATGTGACAAAGATTTTAATGCTATTGAGGTATCACATTGTTTTCAATTTTATTTGCACTTTGTCAGCAGTGCTTTACTAGTACTGGATTTTTTCTTTTATAGTATAGGCGAGGGAAATAAAAATGAGTAAATTTATTTGTTTTATTGTATCCTTAGTATGTTAATAAATTTACTTTCCTCAATCTGTAGGAAGACTTGGAAGTATGAATTCACGTAGAAATTTGTTTCAACTAAACAGACTTCAGAGTATGGTTGCATAGAGACTGCTTCCATATGAAACACACATTATATCTAGTCTAAGTCACAAGCTAAGCCATCTTGTCCACAACATTAAAGAATGAAAATATCAATATACTTTAAATCCCTTCTTGTTCTACCCATCACGTTCATGTGTAATACTACTGAAAAATAACCATAACTGAAAAATAAACTCTAACTCCTCCATTTCAATTACCACACGATACACTTTTTCTCAGGGTTCATGCTAGAGCCAACAGGACAGCTCCACACACTCGAGAACTCTTCCATGTTTGCATGGGGACCAGTACACGGAACTTGCCTGGGGAGTGAGGGTCAGTAAGCACCTGGTTCAGAAGACCCTCTTTGGTAATAGAACCACACCAGATGTTGGCATTAGAAAGGAAGAAAATCTGTTGGGGGGAGTATTGGTCGAGACCAGGAAGACGCGGTTCTTCTCCATTGCGGTCAATGTATTTCTGGTAGGCCAAAAAGGCTTCTCTTAAACCGCCGTTGTCAGCAATGTTTTCACCCTGGAGAATAAAAATGTTATTAGCGTGTGTCTTAATCCATAATCATGGAACGCTTTCCAATTTCATAACCATGTTGGATAGGTACACTAAAAAACGCTCAAATCTCGAATCTATGGCATTGGCAGCATATGGTATATACATATTTGCTAAATTTTCTGTTAGCCTTCACATTGAGAAGCTAATGCTGACAGGACCGCATAGCCACATTCACCTATTGTGTCCACCTGCAAGGTCTCTCATGGCAAGCCTTCAGCAGAGGCTCAGCTCATCTCTAGCTAATTATGACAGACATCCTTCCTCCAGGATTGTCTCAGACAGACATCTTAGTGGCAGGATCATCCTGTGGGAAACGAGCCAGGTGCTCATATTGACTGACCTGGCAGTCATAGGTTGTCCAAGTAACAGATTATGTACTAGATTGATTGGACATGTGATCCCACCAATAGTGCCCCATGAACCGGTGCAAGGACCTACCCATTACAAAAGGTATCAAGATGAGATTCCAAGTCACAGGATAGCATCCAAGTTTCAGTATATAGTAATGCTGGCGGTATCATGGCCTTGAAGACATGTAGCTTGGTCCTTCTGCACAGGTACCAGCATCTCCAAATACTTCAGTCAAAAGGGTTCTTGACCTTCCTGCCATACCAATCCATCGATTTAACAGCCCAGTCATGAACTACACTGCTAAGGTATCTCCTTCAGTGTCCTCACTGCTAGCACATACCGACCGAACAGGTTCTCCTAGTATATCCCCAAAGTCCTGTATCATGGTCTTGGTCTTGGTCCAGACTACACCCAGCCAAAGACAGAAGGTAATGTCAGTAACCTTGATGTTGCCCAGTGTTGCTTCACAGTGACTTTGGACATTAGCTCTGTCCAGTACCCAGTCCATGTTATGTTGAAAAGTGTTGGTGCAAGAATACAGCATTGCCTCAGTCCTATATTAATAGGAAAGAAGCTCCACAGGCTCCCACTACACTTTACAGCACTTTCAGTACAACTATACAGACGCTATTAATCCAGTAATCCTTGGAATTCCTCTCAATATCAGGGTCTCCAAGAGTGATTCCCAATAACACCTATCAAACGATTTCTTGAGGGCGATGTAGGATGCAAGCAACCCATGCCCAAAACTTATAACAGTACTCTAACAGTGATAAAATGCCAGAATAGTCTACTGTGGATACTAGCAGTTGATCCAGACTGCTGTGGCTTCTGGTACCTCAGCAGGTGGTCTCTGGTAAATCTCAGAAGGAGGTGAACAGGATAATGCCTAAGTGATTGCTGCAGTCCCAATTGATCACCTTGGCTGTCTGGCAGCCAAGACAGAATGGAAACCCTGAGACATATGTTCACCACCAGCCTTTGACAGTTTCAGCTAGATGCCACAATACCCATTGCTTTACCACTCTCAGCTTTGAGATGACCTGGCCATTTACTGAGCTGACTGCAGTTGCATGTGAAGAGGGCTTGGAGTTCAGCTTTCTCAGGTCTTGGTAGCTAGGACGAAAGTCATTTACTAAGAATTGGCCTTCGACCTCCTCTGCAAGACTCCAATTAAACTGTTCCTTGCCCCTTCTCATCAGTAATTGAGTGCTGTGCACTAGGGAACAATGCAGATCACGATCCCCGGTTATGAGCTGTGGAACAAGCATCTGTGGCCTCCTGTGTCTCCTGAGATTCTTGAGCTGCATTGCGTGTTTCATGCCTGAAGATGCCCATAAATGTACAGGATTGTCAGGTTGCCGAGTGCTGCAAAACGACCATAGTCTCGGTAAACCCCTGTGTACACTTCCCCTCCACCAACCTGTCCACATGAAAACGCTAAGATGATCATTGGACTAATGGGAAGTTTTGAAGTGAAATCAAATAGTAGCCTCTACTAATTCATGATTAATACCATAGGACTCAGCACTCCAATACACCCTGCAGTTCTGAAGGATCCTCCAATGAGTGGTAACGAGGTTGTGGTCGATCTTTTTGGCCACATTACCCACACTGCTGTACCATGCCCAATAATGCAGGTCACAGTGCTGGTACCAGGAGCCAGAAATACTTATTTTCTGGTATCTTGTTAAATCCTGGAAAGGAAGCTGTTCTCCCTGCCAACATCAGCTCCCGAGTCATGAGCACCAACAGATATCTCATAGCTCGATCAGACACTCATTGACAGTAGGTGTAGCCAACCACACTGAATGTCATGCAGCTAGGTCTTTTCACATTTGAGCAGCTTCCTCAACTTTCAGCCTCTTCAGTTCATCCTGTTCAAGGAGCGGGCATTCCAAGCCCCCACCCTGACATGTCATAGGACTTGGGCAGACTCTGGATGGCTGCAGGTCCCATAATCCACATGTGGGGGACCTGTGGGTTTTGCCCCACAAGCCTCACACCTGGTTGGTGGCCACTGGTACTGGGACATGTAACCCCAATGCCCAGTCTGAGTCCCAGTTGGTCGCCAACCCAGAGGGATCCACAGTGTGCCTGCCTTGCTGGGTGGGAGGGATGTTTGCCCTCCCCCAACACCAATATCTATATCTTTGCTGCCAGTTGGTTCCCCTGAGGAGGCAAACTAGCAAGGCCCGCCTCCTCACATATTTTGCTGCTCCAAGAGACTCCATAGTTCGACCCAAGACCACAAGGTACCTAGTTTCCATGGGTGACCCCGAGGAAGCACTGTATGTCTTGATAACTGAGAGACTGTGACCTGGCACAGCTGCTCCCTTTTCGTCAGTGGTGGCACCTTTAAGCACTTAATACTATCAAAGCTACCACATCATCGCTTCACATCACCGTAAACATGAAGCACTCACCCATAAATATCGTATGCAGATAAAATTTATACTACTTGCCTTTTACTTTTGTAACCAGCCCTCAGTAATACTATATATTAAATTAGGGAAAAAATGAAAAGGGTTACAGTCATGAATATATGTTCATGACTGGCGTATAAGAAAAATGTTTGGAGCAAATCAAAAGCAGTGACAATGCATCAGGCTGTTTGCTATACCTACATAGTGTAGACCCTTCTGATAACTTTAGAAGGATGGAGGGTGTGAGGGGCATGAAATACTACCATACAACTATTTGTGGAAATGTTATGCACTGCGGAAGGTCATCTGTTCATTAAGAGTTAAAAAGGGGAGAGTTAATCAGTTACTTCTTTTGGGATATTTGATTTAAATCCCTTTTGGATTTTCTGGGACATGTTCTTTATTCTGAATTTAGGTTTAGTTTGTTATGAAAGGCATATCATGTACGCATTATTGGAAACTTACAAGAGTTAAGTATGCATCCCACTATAGAAAGATATATATGCTAAACTATATCATTTCCTTTCCTTCATTTTATAAATACAAATTCACACAAAGTACAAATAAAGTACTTTGTAAATAAAGTATAGATCCTACCTGAGTATTAACACCATTGAGTGTGGCATTTGGCATGAAGTCATCGATCTCAGGAACCCGAATGTTGTCGTATTGGTCGACGATGCACTGGGCTTTTACCATGAATGATTCCAAAGTGGCATTCGTCCACCATGGGATAGCATTGCCGTTCTTATCATTCTGTCGGCCCTGGTCGTCGAAACCGTGAGTGATTTCGTGTCCAATCACCTGTGATAGAATAAAAATGGTGAAGATATAATGTGAGAAAAGGAAGAAACAGATGAAGAAATGCATGAAATCAAGAGGAAGAGGCAAATCTACAAATACATTTTCCATAATCTAAAAATTAATATTATCTCATACATGAGATAATAATATTGAGATTTCGAATTTGTGAACAGGTTTTTCGATGTACTATTAAACACCAAGACAGTTCTTCAAGCATGAATACAACATTCTAAAGAGGATTAGGATGTATGTGTGTGTGTAGAGAGAGAGAATGATAGACAAATGTCATCTGCTAATGAGACCTAGAGTAGAGAAAACTAATTCATCAGTGTCGCCTCTTACCTGGCCAATACCCCCATAGTTTAGGGCCTGCAGGGAATTAGCACGGTAGAAGGGTGGCTGCAGGATGCCCGCAGGGAAAGTGATTGAGTTAAACTCTGGCATGTAGAAGGCATTGACAATGGTTGGCGCCGAGAACCACTTGCTTCGCTCCGTTGGAGGCCAAAGTCATTCAGCTCATCTGTGCTCCACCAGGAACTGCACTCAAGATATATCAATGTCATTGTTATTTAACATACATGGGAAAAGAAATCTAACTGAAATTTATTTGTTTCTAATGTAGACAGACAGTCATAAATGGAAATTCACAGAGACTTACCTAAGAGTCAACACATTGCTAAAGTGTCTGTCTGTATGGACATCACCAAGATCGTCATAGAAGTGTTCAAGTGCAGTGGCGTTTCCATACCAGTCAGGGTAAGCGATGAATTTGGAGATAGCATTAGCCTTTTCCATAGCGAGAGGTTTGGTTGCTTCATCCATCCAATCGTTGACATCAAGCAGATCCTTAAAGGCTGAACGAATGTCTTCCACCATTTCATTGGCCTCATCCTTTGCCTGCTGTGAAAAGTAGGTCTCAACGTACTTAGTACCAAGGGCAATGCCGAGGAAGTCATTGGTCTTGTCAGCACATACCTTCCACCTGGGTTCAGCTGCAGTCACTCCATTGGCCACCATAGCATACTTGAAGGATGCATCACGCATCTCCTGGTTTGTCTCATCACCAAGGGCCTTTACATGACGCCACATGAGATAGTTAGCAAGTGTCCGCTGGTTTGTGGTGTCAATGAGTATAGCCATTCTCTTCATATACTCAACCTCCTGTACAATAACCCGCGTAGTACTCTCAATAGGGTTTCCAGTAACAGCAAACATGTTGGACAGGAGTTGCTGCCAGTTGATGCTGGTGTTAGGTGTTAGGTCACTCAGCTCTGCCACCGTCATGGGATTGTACATGCGGTCAATATCTCGCCGATCTTCATCAGGGGTAGTGATGTTGGCAAGGAGCATTTCAAAGTCAAAGACGGCATTTACATCAAGCTGGATGTCCTCACTACTTACAGACTGACCAAGATGTTTGGCCATGATAGATGCGGTCTCAGCCATGTAAGTTTTGTAGGCGTTGATTCGCTCCTCATAGTTGGAAGGATTAATCAGCACAGATCTTGGCAGCCCCAGTGAGGTTTGATCAGTGTACAAGGCTGTCGTGTCAGTGTCTTTCTGATCAGCAAACACCCACACGCTCAATAGATATGCACTGCCAAGCGTCTTCCTTCCATCAGCGACTG
>NW_020872206.1:0-12500 GCF_003789085.1 Penaeus vannamei
GCCCAGCGCCGCCCGCGACTCCCCTCTGAATGCGTATTTGCCGCCCGCGCTCTGTTTGTCGCCATTCAGGACGTGTTTGTGCGGGCCGCGTTGGCACCTCTTGTCTGCGCTGGGGCGCGGATGGGGCATTAAGGAGGTGGTGGGGGAGGTGGAGGCGGTAGGGTGTGGTGTGTGTGTGGGGGGCGGAGGAGGGGGTGGTAGGGGGCATAAGGAGCGGTGGGGGCGATGGGGGACGGTGCATATGGAGGGGGGTGGGGTGATGGCGGGATGAGGGTGGGGGTGTGCGGCGGTGCGGGCCTCCCTGTCGTCGTCGGCCTTTCTATCAGTATTGTTATTATGTATTATTGTTATTATTTTTATTATCGTTACTGCTATCTTTGTCGTTAGAGGCTAATAGTTATTGTTATTTATATTATATATATATATATGTATTATGATTATTTATTTTATCATTATTCCACCCACTCTCTTTTTATATACCTTGACACTTAAGCACTATACGCGTGCCCCAGTTTTTTTCTTTTTTTTATGTATTACTATTATCGCTCTTCCCTGTTCTTATTGCCGGCCTTTTATTTTTTTTTTTTATTATTGTTTTTTTTTACAATCTCCCCTCCTTGCTCTCTTTCCCTAATTTTGCTCTTTATTCATCTCTCCTCGCTTAGATTTCTCTTTTGCCTTCTTCTTCCCTTTCTCCCCCTTTCTTCGTTCCACTTTCATTACCTTCTCATTTCCTTTTTATCTTTCTCACTTGCTGGTACCCTCTTACCTCTCAGCAGCATACCTTTATTTCTCTCTCTCTCTCTCTCTCTCTCTCTCTCTCTCTCTCTCTCTCTCTCTCTCTCTCTCTCTCTCTTCATTATCTTTTCTTCTTCCTTGCATCTTCATTACTTTCCCCTGATGTTTTCTTCTGCTTCCTCCTCCTCCTTCCCTTCTATATCATCTCCCCACTTTTCCTCTTACCAATCTTCATTTCATCTCTTTCCTTCCAGCTTCATCTCTTTCCCTTAATATTATTTTGTTTTTCCTTGTTCCTCCTCTTCTTCCTCGTTGTCGTCTTCCTCTTCTTCCTTCCCCCTCATCTTCCTCTCTCTCTCTCTCTCTCTTCTTCCTTTTACCATCATTCACTCCCGCCCCCCAGCTTCACCTCTTTCCCTTAATTTTCTTCCTGTTCGTTCCTCTCTTCCCGTCCTCCTCCTCTTCCTCTTCTCCGTCCTCCTCCTCCTCTTCTCCGTCGTTCGTCTCCTCCTCCTCCTCCCTCTTCTCCGTCGCTCGTCATCCGTCGTTCTTCCTGCTCCTCTTCCTCCTGCTCCTCCTCCCCCTCCCCCCCTCCCCCTCCACCTCCTCCTCCTCCTCCACCTTCTCCTTCCTCCTCCTCCTCCTCCTCCTCTCCTCCTCTCCTCTCCTCCTCCTCCCTCCTCCTCCTCCTCCTTTTCCTCCTCTCCTCCTCCTCCTCCTCCACCTCCTCCTCCTCCTCCTCCTCCTGTTCCTCTCGCCGCCCCAATTACTTCCCTATTAAATTCCCCGTTCCCGCCGGCCCGTTCCCCAACACTTTGCCCTGAAATACGAGGTTTCTTCTTAGCCACAAATGCGTACAATATATAAAGCTCTGGTTACGTGAAACTGTCTCTGAAGCGGCGCGGGAGGGGGAGGGAGGGGAAGGGCGAGGAGGAAGGATAGGGGAGGCATGGGAGGGCGAGATGGGAGGAGGAGGAGGGGGAGGAGGAGATAGGGGAGGATGGGAGGATGGGATGGAGGGAGGCAAGGAGGGGAGGGATGGCAAGGGGGGAAGAAGGGGAAAGGGGAGACGGCAAGGATATGGGAGAAGGGGGAGGGAGTAGCGAGGAGGAGTTGGGAGAGAGTGAGGGGTGGGGGAGTAGTGAATTGGGTGGAGAAACAGGAAGAAGGGGAGGGGGGGAGAAAAGAAAGAACGAGAAGTGAGTAAGAGGAGAGAGGTCGAGATCGAAGGGAAGACACAGAAGAGAGAAGGGAAGTGAAGGCATAGAAGAAAGAAGGGTTGGATAAAGGAGAGAAAAGGGGAGAGGCGAGGGGAGAGCGGGTTCAGGAGGCTGTACTTTTCGCCCGCCTTGGAACTCGGTCGGAAAATGCGAACGAGGAGGAGTAAGAGGAGGAAGCAGCGAGAGAAGAAGAGAAGGAGAAGGGAAGTTGTGACAGATTTGGAAGAACGAAGAGGAACGAGGCAAAGGAAGAAGGGAAAGCTAAAAGGGAGAAAGTTGGGAAGAGAAATGGATTGCGAGGGAGATTCTTTAAAAAAAAAAAAAAAAAAAAAAAAAAAAAAAAAGTTAGAAGGAAGGGGAGAGCGAGGGACGAGGAAAGGGAGATTCTTAAAAAAAAAAAAAAAAAAAAAAAGTTAGAAGGAAGGGGAGAGCGACGGACGAGGAAGGCCGGGTCGAGGAGGCGAGCGAGCGTGCAAGGTCAGCAGAGATTGGTGGGCCGCCATTACCTCGCAGCTAATCTATCTGAGTGGACCTTGTCACGGGGAGAGGAAGGGGGGGGGGTGATGGAAGTGATTAGGGGGGTGGGGCAGGATGGCAGGGGGAAAAGAGGGGAGGGGCACGGCGAGGCAGGATGGCAGGGGAAAAGAGGGGAAGGGGGAACGAGAGCCCGGGGAGCAAGGGGAGGTTTGGAGACGGTGTGGAAGGGATAAAAGGGAAGGTGAGGGAGGGGGGGGGGAGACAAGGGGCAGGGGAACCGGAGGGATGGCGTGACAGGGGGCAGTGGGCACGGTGGGCACGGTGGGCAGGGCGAGGCCGGGTCCACTAGATCAAATTTCCAATTAGGGCCCAATCGATTAAGAGGAAAATATGCGTATACGTTCCAGGGTCGAGAGTTAAATAATGAACTTGAGGAATGATAGGCTTTGGGAGGAGTGGGCGGGCGGCAGATCGGGGAGGGGGGGAGGGGAAGAGGGGGAGCAGGATAATGCATTGACAGGGGAGGGGAGGGGGAGGGGGGGGAGATCAGGGATAATGCATTGAGGGAGGGTTGTGAGAGGGGGGGTTAATAACCGGAGAGAAAGTTGTTCAGAGTCTGCGGAATGTTCAGGATCCGAGTGGTATTTGTGGTATGATTCCCATCGACTTCCCCCTCCCTTCCCCGCTGCCCTCTCCGTTCCCTCTCCAGCCCTCTCATCCTCGCGTCCCCTCCCCTTCTCCTCTTCCTCATTCCTCCCAGCTTTCCTTACTCGCCCCCGCTTTGTTCATTCTTTTACTGTTCTCTGCACCTCTCTCCACTCCCACCTTCTCCCCTCCCCTTCCTCCCCCTTACATCCCCATTCCTACCCCACCCTCGGCTCCCCTTACTTCCTCTAACCCCACCCATCCACGCTCCCCTTCCCCTCTTCCTTCCTTCCCCCTGTCCTCCCCCCCTCTCCTTTCCTCCCTTCCCCCTCCCCCCTTTCCTCCCCGCACCACCTCCTTCCCTCCCCTCCTCCTCACCTTCTCTCCCTTCCCCTCCCTCCCTCCTCCTCCCCCACCTCTCCTTTTCTCCTTTCTTCAATTCCCCTTCCCTGCCCCCCCTCTCCTTTCCTCCCTTCACCTCCCCCCTCCCCTCTCCACCTCCCTTCCCTCCCCTCCTCCTCTCCTTGTCTCCCTTCCCCTCCCTCCCTCCTCCTTCCCCCACCCCCCTCTTCACACCGAACGACGCCGCCGTAAATGTAGGCAGATTTATCAAGCTTCTTCGGCGCGGATAATGCCATTGTGCGTTCCTTTGCGTCCGAGATGCGATTTCAAAAAGTGACCTGCCAAACACCTTCCGAGCTCCGAGGGGGGGAAGGGGGGTGGGGGTGAGGGGGTGAGGAGGGGTCTCTAGGGAGGAGGGCGTCGAGGATAAGATCACGAGGGGAAGGAGGAGAGGTGGGGTGGGGGGGAAGGAGGAGAGAGGACCTCCTTGTGGGGAGTTAAGAGAGGGTGGAGGACCTGGATTCGGATGTCACGGAGATAGGGAAAATGGGGTTGAAGGGAAGGGAAGGGAAGGGGGGAGGGCGGTATCAAAATGGGGAATGGAAGTAGGGCTGGAGGAGGGTGAGAAGGAAGAAGGCGGAGAAAGGGAGGGAGAGAAAAGGAAGGAAGGAGGGATAGAGAAGATAGGAGGATGGGGGAAGGAAGGATAGGAGGAAGGGAGAGAGAGAGAGAGAACAGAAGGAGGAAGAGAGGGATAGAAGGATAAAAGTAGGAAAGGAGGAGGAAAGAAGGATAGAAGGAGGGAGGAGAGAAGGATAGAAGTAGGAAGAGAGAGAGGGAGGATAGAAGGACAGAAGGAGGAAGGAGGGAGGAAGGATAGAAGAAGAAGGGATGGAGGGAGAGAAGTAAAATGTTTTCTTACTTTTGATAATAGCGTCCGGAATGGCGATAGGAATATGTTTCTTGTGGCGGCGCGTGTATCTCCTTCCACAGTGCCGCCCGTGTCTTCCTGCCGGGCGCCGTGACGGGGTGAGGAAATATTACAGAGATCCCGAGACACTTGACTGGCAGACGTGGAATGCGGTCTCGTGGGAATGAAAGGAGACGACAAGATAAATCTGCTAAGAAGAGAGAGTAATGAGGGGGGTATAGATCATGTTTCCGGTGACGGAGAAAGGAGAGGAGGGAAAGAAAAGAAAAAAAAAAATTTAATAGATATGTTTGTAGACATGAAGAAAGGGAGATATTCATACACAGGCATATATCTCGGTGATGAATTGCGTCTGCCGGTGAAGAGCAGCAGTTGCAGGCCAAGAGGTCGCCATTCGTCACGAAAACCCCACGCCGACCGGAGGAGCTGGAACAGGTTGTCGGCGGGGCTTGACTGGGATTGGCGAGGATCGCCACGTCGATAGGTTGTCTGCAGAATTCTAACGTTTGAAGAGAGACAGAAAAAAAATAGAAATGGGAAACATCTTTAGGCCCTATCTTGACACCATCAGACTTTTTTTCCTAGGGTCAGTTTTTTTGGCGGTTTCTCCGAAATGAACTTTTCCCGTGTGAAATTCGATCCTGACCTCCCGTGTAATAACAAAGATAAAAAAAAATAGTAAACACAAACATGGCGCTATCCTGGGAGTGAGGTCCCGGAATCACCGCGATACGATTCATCATATATTTAACTTATTTTAATACAAAGAAATTGCAATAATTATTTATGTTATATAGGAATGTTCTTATCTACATACATTCTAGCTTTTAGCGCAAGTGGGAATGAGCGCGGAGGGGCTGTGGCGGGGGCTACGACGGGTGGTGCGCCCTGGGCGGGATCGAGGGGTAATCTCGTTTTTCTATCTACTCTCAATACTTGGTATTTAATAGCTCACAAGGATTTAAGGACGGGAAATTAGTCAGGACGAAACGGGTCGTAACACGTTTTTAGGTATGGGGGAGGCGTTCCGTTTGGGCACAACTGATACTTGCGGGAGAGCCTCAGATTCACGACGGAAACAGCAAAAAATTTTAGCGCCTGAAAAAGTGATAGTGTGATCATGGGCCCTTACAAACAATGCATTAACCTCGCCTGACCTTCGTCTTCACTTCCGTCCTCGTTTGAACAATGGGTATTTCTCTTCCTTATTGGCGCTTCTCTGGGCCATTCGTTCTCCTCTCCGGCTTCGTTGTCTGCGCGCCGGCCCGGTTCCGTCGGGGTTCGTTCCCATCTGCTTAATCAATCATGTGTGAGTGTCTCTTGCCTTCTCCTTGGCTGCGGAGTGGGCGGCATGTAATGTGTCTGCTTTCTCGTATCCGATTGTTCCTTTCCTTTCTTTCTTCTCGGTTTTTGTTTCGTTCTCTTTTCTTTTATTTGCCGCTGTTTCGTTCTTTTTGTACTTGTACTCTGCTCCTGTTCGTTCTTTCCTTCTCTGGGTTTTTTTCTCTGCGCTCTTCGGTCGTCTGTCTGGCTTTTTTCTCTCGGATGCCGGGCTTGCCTGTTCGGGGTGGTGGCGGCGGTGTGTGTGAGTGGTGGCGCGTTGGTGAGTGGGATAATCTTGTCTTTTCCGTACTCGAGCGTTGAATATGTTCGTGTCGGGGCTGCGGGCTGGTCGATGTGGTCGCGCGGGCGAGGGGTTGTTTCTCCTCCCGGGTCGGTTTTCTTGTTTCCTTTCCTTCCGTCTTCCTTCCTTTTCCTTTTTCTGAGTATCTTTGCAACCAAAATCACCTTTTCCGTCCATTGCCGTTTTCTGGTAAGTATCCAGCTGCTCCTTCCGGATTTTACTGTGATTACCTTGTGTGTTTGCATCTCATTTTATTGTCGCCCCTTCTCCTTCCATCCTTTACCTCCATATCCTTTCGACCCTCCTCCGAATTTTCTCAATTACGCCCCTTCGTTCCTTTTCTTCTAACTGATTCAGACCTATACCGGACGAAAACGTTTCCTGCTTCCCGTTTCCCGTAAGAGAGAGCCGTAGATGTTCCTCTCATCTTTCCTTCCTTTACCTTGGTAACTTTCTCCTTCTCCCTCCTTCTCCCCTCTTCCTTTTAAACCGATGCGGGCCTCTCGTCCCTCCCCCTCACTCTCTTCCTTAACGGGTGATCGTGGCATTCCCTAGTGAGAGCAGAATAAATCGGTTTTTTACTGGTCGGAGGCTGAGACGTTCGTGATGTGTGTAGAATGGGAGCGCGAAACTGAGACGTAGACACGCTTGAGATAATATTGGATTAAGAGACGGAGACAGCCTCTGATCTTCTATGTGTTGTACTCAGAAGTCGCGATACGATGCCCTTCCGTTTCTTTACTCTTGGAGCCCTTTTTCCTTCCTCCTTTCTCCTTTTTCCCTTTTTACCTGAACCTCTCCCTTCTTCCCCTTCTCATTAGGAGGCTTCCTCTCTTTTACTTTAACGCCTTTTCTTCCCTCCTTCACACTCTCCCTTATCTTCAGCCTTTCTTCAGCTATCCGCTTTTTTGTCCCCTACCCCCCCTTCAAACTGCCTTGTTCTACTCGTCAGTCCGCAGGAAGAGTGGCCCCTCTGGACCCCTCGGGCCGCCCCTGCCGCGCTCCTTCTGTACGGGCGAAGAAGGTACGAGGGGGGGCCAGGGGCCGATGCTCATCAGGTCTCAGCTTATGATGGTTGATATGAATGTAGGTCAAATGGTTAAACAATGTGTAGTGAAAGGAACTATATTTAAAAGTAATTTTTTAATTGAGTTTACTCTCTTTGTTTATTAATTTTTATTTGTTCTTGGTTGCTAGGAAGGTAGAGTGTATGAGAGCTTAAGAGTTTGAGAGGCATTATATTTGAAATGGAGGAGACTGATGGTAACGTTATCATTGTTACACGTAATATAATTATTCATTTGTTATTATTATTTAATTTTAATTTATCTGTTAATTTACGCTGAGCTTTATTATTTATTTAATCTCATTATTATTATTATTAATTACTGTCTGGTGGGATTGAGAGTCCGGAATGCCTATTGCGTAATTGTCCCATTATTATTATTAAAGATTATTATTATTATATTAGTAGTAGTGGTTAAGTATTACCGTTATTAATGATTAATGAATAAGACAATAACTGTAATAATAATTGATATTATTATTATTATTATTATTATCTGCATTCATTATCATTAATCATTTCTTATTGCTTGTTGTTGTCGTCATTATTATGATAAAAAAATCCACAGGGAGAATTTTTTTAATGGAGAAAAGTTTTTTACGGATGAAAATGATTTAGGATCGTGTTATCCCTTTGACGTTTCTTTTACTCAAATTAATTGTAATATATAGTAGTATGTTATTCTGTTTTTATTACAATGCCATGGCTGTATGTTACGCTGTAATCTTGTATAATGTTATAATGCTCTGTAATTACACCAGTCGTCGTATCGCATGATAAAGCATTAAGATATCAAGTTCTTTTGGCAATAAATTTTCACTGCGTTGATCGGCCTTGTGTTTGTTGTCTTGGTTTTTTTTTTTTAATATTTTGGCTAAAAAAGACAAACGACGCTAAGCTTACATACGATTCATGTTCGCTTCCTACACATCTAATCGTCTATTTCTCCCTCTCCCTTCCTCTCTTCTCTTTTCCTTATTCTTTTCTCTCTCTTCTATTCCTCATGCTCCTCTCTCTTCTTCTTCTTCTCTCCCCTTCATCCCCTCAATCTCTCTGCATAACTCTCCGGTCCTCTCGTACTTTCTCTCGGCTCTTTCTCTCTCTCTCTCCCGGTTGTCTTTCTTCTTCTCCATCTCGTCTCCTCCTCCCAATCCCTCCCTCACTCCCCCTCCTCGTCCTTGCCCTCCCCTCCTCCTTCCTTCCCTTCTCGTCCTTCTCCCCTCCTCCTCCTCCCTTCTCCCCCCTCCCTCCTGCCTCCCTCCTCTCCTCCCTCTCTTTTCCCTCTCGCTCCCTCTCTTCCTCTCCGCTCGTCCCTCTACTCTCCAATCTGGTCTCGCTCTCCCGTCTCTCTCTCCGTCACTCTCATTCTCCATCTCTGCGTCATCTCGTCATCTCGTCTCTTCGCAGAGTCAGAGTCGCTACCAGACAGGGGGAATCTGGGAGTGCAGGAGGTAGATAGATACTTTCTGCTATAAGCCACAAAATTGGTCAGAGTGGAGATACTACAAGACCCCGGGAGAGGCCATAAAAGCACGGGAGAACATGAGCTGGAAGGAGTAGGGGAGAGAAGGCAGATAGGGGCAGGCGGACGCGAACGGCGAACTGTAAGCGGCCGAGGGACGTTAAGAAGGGCAAGGGGATGCTCGTAATATGGACAGTAGCGAGCAGAGAGAGAGAGAACTCGCGTGCACGAAGGGGCGAGTCGACCGAAGTTGGTAATAGAACCCGAGGATTAGACCACGACACGGTGTAGGAGAGGGAGAGGTGTCCTTTCCCTCGATAGCGTGTAGCGCGAGGGGCTTCCCTAGGAAGAAGAGAGGCGCGATCGGATGATTAGGAAGTGCAGGTCGCGAGAGGGGATAACCTTGAGAGACACGCAGAATTCCAGAAGGAAAGTAGAAAGCGAGAGAGAAGGACCATATAAGGAGAAGAAGGGAACAGCCGGATGGATACGAAGACAGAAAGAGTAAGAAGGAGTTGGAAGAACATAAGGATGAAAGAGGAGATCCCACCTTCTCCTCCTGCTTGTATTCCTCCGCTGGCCAAGCCAATTCGCTCCATAAGGTCGATTCGGCTCACGACTTTCTTGGAATCTTGTTTGCTTAATCCCTTTGGCGGTTGCATCGCCGTCTCTTATATATTCAGGAGTGCGCTATAAGTTTCCCTGAAAGCAGTAATGTAGTTTTGCCTGCGCGCGTTCTCTAATAATGTACCAGTTTGGCTCGAGGCCGCCGGATGCCGCTCTGGAATTCGGCTGGGCTCTTGGGCGAAGCCTTGGGCGCTGCTTTTCCGAAAAAGCCATTTGGAGGGTGCTGGGGTGGGGGGAGGAGCGGGGGTAAGGGGAGCGAGTGGTGGGGGGGAATGGAAGGGAGGATGGGGGGTGAGGGGGGGAGCGCTAGGGCAAGGGGGGTAGGAATGGGGTGTGGCTTGATCGCGCCGCAGACCACGACTAAAAGCCGCGGCAATGGAACCCGAACAAAAACCCTCCGGACGTTTGACAAAGTAGGCGAGGAATCAAGCGGGCGGGACTGCAGAAACGTTGAGCGGGGAATTCGCTTCGCTGTCGCTAAAAGGGTGGGCCCGGAGAGGGATGGTTTTTGGGGGGAGGGGGAGGGGGGGTGCAAAGGAAGGGAGGTTGGGAGGGGGAAGGGAAGGTTGAAGGGGGGAAGGGGGAGGGGGGTGAAGAAGGGATGAGCGAAGGGGGAAGGGGGAAGGTTTGGGGGGGGGGCGGAAGGGTGAGGGAAGGGAAAAGTACAGGGGTTTGATTGGGTGGAGGGAGAAGGGAAAGGTGGAGGTGGGGGCAGGGCAGGAGGAGGTGAAGAAGAGAAGATTGAGGGAAATGGGGAAGGGAATGGTGAGGGGGGAGAAAGGGGAAGGGGGGAATGAGGAGGAAGGGATGAGGGAAGGTGAGGGGCCCGAAAAGGGGGGAAGAAGGGATTGAGGGAGGGGGAAAGGTCTAAGGTTGAAGGGAAGAGAACAGGGGGGAGGGGGGGAAGGTTAGGGAGGCAAGGAGGAGGGGGGTGAAGATGAAGGGGAGGCAAACGGGCCGAGGGGGTGAAAGGTTGAGGGAGGCAAGGGGGGAGGGAGTGAAGGGATGAGGGAAGGGGGGTAGGGAACAGGTTGGGTGGGGAGAGGGGAGGGAGTGAAGAAGGCGAAGGTGAGGGGATCAAGTGGGAGGGGCTGAAGAAGGGATAGGAATAAGAGATGGGGCATGAAGGGGGCATTTATGGGGGAGGGAGAAAAGGGGATTTAGGAAAGGGGGGAAGCCGAAGGTGAGCGGGGGCAGGCGAGAAGGGAAAATGCAGTGGGGAGCAGGGGAGGGGTAAGTAGGGGATCGAGGGGAAGAGTTGGATGAGGGGTGGCATAGGTGGAGCGAGGTAAAGAAGAGGTGAAAGGAAAATAGGGTGGGTGAGGGAGTTGGGTATGAAGGTTCTGGGAGATTGGAGGGGGAGGGAGGAATGAGGAAATGGGAGGCATGGGTATGTGCTCTGGGAAGTGTGAGGGGGTGGTGATGGGGGGGATAAGGGAAAGGGAAAGGGAAGACGAGGGAGGGACATGGGGAGATGGGGAACGTTTGAGGAGGAAAGATAGAGCAATAAGATGGGTAGGGGAAAGAAAGGGTGAGTAGGTTTGGCAAAGGGGAGGAAGTAGGAGGAGATAGGGACAGAATAAAGGTAGGGGAAAAGGGGTCGGGAATGTCCAAAGGGAAATGGGGATGCTGACAAGGTAGATAAGGTTTATGGGAGGGTAAGGGAAGGGAGATAGGAGATCGAGCCATGGAAATGAGCGGGGAGGGGCGTAGTGCGGGCATGGGTGGCGCGGGGGGGGATATGGAAGATTTGTGGGGGGGGAGTCTGTCCAGGGGAGCAGGTGAAGGCGAATGCGGACAGCAAGACCCAGGTCACGGGGAAGGAAAAAGGTAGATGCAACGGGTAGAAGAACACAGGTGAATAGGACTTGGGAAGAAGGGATGGAGGGAGAGCAGAGAGAGTGAGAGAATGAGGGGGGAGAGAGATAAGGGTGGAGGGAAGGGGGAGAGAAATAGGGGCTGGTGAGGAGGGAAGGAGTGGGGGAGGGGGATATATGGGAGGGAGGGGAGGGGGAGGAAGAGAGATAGAGGGGTGATGTGTGTGTGTGTGTGTGGAGGGGAAGGAGATGGGGTGGGAGGTGGTGGAGGGAGTGGAGGGAGAGGAGGAGTGGTGGTATGGGAGGGAGGAGTGGAGGGGGGAGAAGGTAGTTGAGTGGGGTGGATGGTGGGAGGGGGGGGATGAAGGTTGGTTGGAGAGGGAATTATGGAAAGAGAAGGAGAAGTGGAGGAATTGAGGGGTAGAGATGAGGAGGGAGGGAGGTGAGGGGTGGAGGGAGAGAGAGGGAAGAGGTGAAAATTGAAAACTGCAGTAAGAGATTCTTATCGTGAAGGCACGAACGTATATGGGGGTGGGATTGTTTATAAGCGGCTGACTAAAGTTACGGGTTTGGATATAGAGACTTGGCCGGTAAATAGGAAAAAAATGGAACGAGAAGGGCGGAAGGAAAGTGGTTGGGGAGGAGGAGGAGAGTAAGAGTGGAAGAGGAGTGAAAAACAATAAAGAGGGAAGAGAAGAGATTGGGAGAGAGGAAGGGGGAAAGGCGAAGATGATGGAGAGGAGAAAAAGGGGGATTGGGAAAAGGGAATCAATAAGAAGGAAAGAAAGAGAGGGGCAGAGTAATGATGGGGGAGAAGAAGGAAATAAAAAGATGGGGGCAGTAAGGTTGGCGGGAGGAGGGATGAAAGACAGGGGTAAAGTAAGAGAGAGAGAGAGAAAGGAAAGACAAAGATCCTAACGGCACAGAGAGTTTGCAAAAAAAAAAAAAAAAAAAAAAAAAAAAAGAATTCGAAAGATAAGGAAGTCCTTTCCCTCCAAAAAAAACAAAAATCGTCTATTTTCAATTCCTCTCGAGGCTCGCCCTGTCCCCGCGTTTGGGGGCCAATTTCTCTCTCTCGTTTATTTTTTTCCTCTTCCCTTCCTCTTCCTCTCCTTCCTGCGTGAATTACTTTTTTCTCGGACTTCAAGGAACAGAGGTTACATGCTAAAATTTTCCTGTGTGGTGCGTATGCAAATTGTGTTTGCTCTGTGTGGTTGCCGTCGCGTGGGATTCGGAAAGGACCTGCCTGTGTTTGCATGTTTGTGCGTGGGAGTGCTGGTCATTTGCAGAACTCGTGTGTGGTTGTAATGTAGACGTGTTTGTTGAGACTGTGTGTCTGTGTTTGTAATGTACATGTATTTGTTGAGTGTGTGTGTCTGTGTTTGTAATGTAGACGTGTTTGATGAATTTGTGTATCAGTCATTGTAATGTAGACGTGTTTGTTGAGCTGGTGTCTCTGTGTTTGTAATTAACATGTTTGTTGAGTGTGTGCGTGTGTGTATCTGTGTGTGTGTGTGTTTAATGTGTGTCTGTGTGTGTAGGTGCATTTTT
>NW_020872206.1:17500-20000 GCF_003789085.1 Penaeus vannamei
ATCCCAGTTTATGGCTCTGTGTCGTTTACATAAATCCGCCAGAATCACTGATATTAAACAATAAATTGTGTTCAGTTTGTGACGTCATCCGGGTTTGAGATAAATGGCAGTTGTCGTGTCTTACTGTTGGCGCGATTTAGTTTTTTTGTCTGTTTGCTTCTCTCTCGTGTATGAGAGAGAGAGAGAGAGAGAGAGAGAGAAGAGGAGAGAGAGAGAGAGAGAGAAGAGAGAGAGAGAGAGAGAGAGAGAGAGAGAGAGAAGAGAGAGAGAGAGAGAGAGAGAGAGAGACTTTGACTTTGACTTTGACTTTGACTTTGACACGTTTATTGAGACAAAAGTAAAATTACATCTCAAAAAAGATGAGGTATTAGAGAGAGAGAGAGAGAGAGAGAGAGAGAGAGAGAGAGAGAGAGAGAGAGGAGAGAGAGAGAAGAGAGAGAGAGAGAGAGAGAGAAGAGAGAGAGAGAGACAGAGCGTGTCTGTGTGAGAGAGAGAGAACGTGTGCGTGTGTCTGTGTGAGAATGCGAAAGTGAGTGTTAATGTAAATGTATATTGGCAGATGTTTTTGTTTGCATGTTCGTGTGTGTGAATGTGTGCTGTAATGACGAGACGAAGACACTCGCATTCAAATCAGCTGTTTCCAACCTAGATTTCGTTATGGAGTTTGATATTCTTTCACTTGTGACCCCGAGATTCTTCGCTGTAAATACCCCAGTGTTATTTTATCTGTGAAAGTATTTATAAGTGTTTATTTATTGTCAGCGCTGACATTTTTATTTCGCTGAATCTTTGATGAGAAAATATAAATCTTACTGATATGCGTTAAAACGAGATATTTATTTGTGTTTATTGTTGTTGTTGATAGGCGAATGTCGCTACAGATATTCCTTTTATTAAAAAGAAGAAAAGAACTAGAATTATACTTACGAATTGTTGTTATTACAATTCCTTTTATGAATTAAAAAACTTGATTATGTCGGACGATATTAGACTGGAGTAAATGAAAAGCGAACTTCAAACTTTCACAAAAGTCAAAGTGAGAAGGTCTCTGTGAAGCGAACTTTGTTCCCGAAAATAGCTGGTTGGCGAAAGTTGCTATTTCTGAATTATACATCGTGTGTGTGTGTGTGTGTGTGTGTGTGCGTGTGTGTGTGTGTGTGTGTGTGGTGTGTGTGTGTGTGTGTGTGTGTGTGTTTGTGTGTGGGCGTACGTATATACGTGCTTGTTCATGTCGATGTCTGTGTATGCAAATTGTCTGTATGTTTTGTGTGTGTGTGTTTGTGTGCACATGTTGCTGTTTGTGTATACAGTACAGTATATATTGTCAGCAAGTTGTGTGTGTTTGTGTGTGTGTTTTTCCGTATCTGTGCCTGTGTGTAGATAAGTTTGATCGTGTATGTATGTGTGCATGTGTCACTTGTTACTTGTTTATGTGTGTATATGTATCTGTGTGTCTGTATCCATATCCCCATCTTCACCGCACTTGATTATCATGTCAGCGGATCATTAGCATACATCAGAAAGGCTTCAGGCAAACTCAATGTAAATGATAGCTAAGGGACGTGACAGGTAGTTCAGAATATCTCCTTTTTTTTTTTTTTTTTTTTTTTTTTTTTTTTTGGTGATGCTCAGTAGTCGATATGGAGATGTGAAAAGTGGTTTGTAAAGAGTGGTGTTGATGGAGATATGAGTTTGGTGAGATCTAGGTACATTTGATCATTTTTTTTCTCTCTGTCTGTCTGTCTCTCTGTCTCTCTCTCTCTCTCTCTCTCTCTCTCTCTCTCTCTCTCTCTCTCTCTCTCTCTCTCTCTCTCTCTCTCTCTCTCTCTCTCTCTCTCTCTCTCTCACACACACACACACACACACACGCACACACGCACACACACACACACACACACACCACACACACACACACACCACACACACACACACACACACACACACACACACACACACACACACACACACACAAGCTCATTCACTCACCCGCAACCAAACGTGCTCTTTTTGCGTGTCAGTGCATTAACGTTCGCATATGGTAATGTCTCCCCGTTACAACAACAACGGTTCTGTGCGAAAGAGTAATGTAGGTCCCCGCAGGCCCGTTACTGAGCCATGTGTCGTGTGTGTCATGCGTGTCACCTGCATGTTCCGCCTGTGTCGAGCCATCTGCTGACGCTTCTCGCCGGAATGACACGCTCGAGATCCGCCGAAGGGGATGCTGACAGGAACGCCTTTTGTGCTCGTCTATGGCGCCGCGGAAGGATTCGTCGGACTCTTTGCCCTTTTTTTCGCTTCTCTTTTGTCCTTCTCTCTCTTTCTCGCCTCATTCTTCCTGCACCCATTCTTCTCCCACCTTTCTTCTTCCCTCTCCTCGTGAGCATTGGCCGTCGCGCTCGCCCGTCCGCTGCGACTGTCACTGTCATTGTCACGCGTCACCGAGTGTTCAGCCGCGACAGATCCCTTGCGATTGTCGGTCTGATTGTTGGCGTGGCTGGTG
>NW_020872206.1:25000-32500 GCF_003789085.1 Penaeus vannamei
CAGCGGCGGAGGTGGTGGTAGTGGAAAGGACAGGGGAGGGAGGGAGGGGAGGGAGGGGAGGAAAGTCTATGGTGTGTCAGTAGTTAGTGCTCTCTCTCTCTCTCTCTCTCTCTCTCTCTCTCTCTCTCTCTCTCTCTCTCTCTCTCTCTCTCTCTCTCTCTCTCTCTCTCTCTCTCTCCTCCCTCCCTCCCTCCCTCTCCCTCTCTCTCCCTCCTCTCCCTCCTCTCCTCTCTCCCTCTCTCTCTCTCTCTCTCTCTCTCTCTCTCTCTTCTCTCTCTCTCTCTCTCTCTCTCTCTCTCTCTCTCTCTCTCTCTCTCTCTCTCTCTGTCTCTGTCTCTCTCTCTCTCTCTCTCGTTCGCTCCCTCTTTACCTTTTTATTGGGATATGTTTTGTTGAAAGGAGGAGGCAAAGGGCACGCCATCGATCAATCTTATTGGAGCGGCTTAATAAAATGCGGTCACGCCCCTCCATTGTGCCTTTTTGTTGCATCTTCAACTCTGCAACAAAACCAGTGTGGTTCTGCCCGCCTCGTAAAGCCTTGTCACGTTATGTGCAGCGGCGTGTAGTTAAGGTGCGTCGATACAGCCCCGAGTAACGAACTATTATTGCGTGGAATTGGAAGGTAATAATGATTGCAACGAGCACATTGCACAGAAGAGAGCAGTGCTAAGCAATAACATTAGAATTTGTGACATGCTGACCACGAGTGTTGTGCTGTGGGTAGTTGCGGCAAAATTATGTCCGGAATACAGGTGGATTAGAGTCTTCCACGCCAGCCAACGCGAGCACAAAGCAGCGATCCTTTCCCGCCGCGGCTGCTCTAGTGGATTTCCAAATGTTCAGATCTCATTGCCTGAATACGTGCGAGTGTGTGTATATATGACAGGGAGATTGTCATGCCTCTTTCTGTGTGAATGCGAGAGTGTATATGACAGGGAGCCTTGCACTGGCGTTTCCATTGAGGCCGAGTTCACGCGCTCGTTAGCGCAAATGGCCGCTGTAAACAAGGATGTCATTTCAATCCAAGTATGAAAGCAAATGGGGCTGTTTTAAAGTACGCGGCGTGTTTGCAAAAGGCATAAATTCGCTGCAGCGCCTGGATGGCCGTGCCATGTGTATCCATTATTTTTAATGATTGAGAAATGAACAGGCGCTCTCGCCGCGGAGGCTCCTCGGGGCGAACTCATGGCCATTGCAGGCGCAGAGGCGGACCGCCGCGCGCTATTAGCAGGGGCGGCGGACCACTCCACGGGCGCGCGCAAGCCGATGGGCGCTGGGGCTTCGCCGGTCAGCTTCGTTCTTTACTGACATCCTTCCAAGCTTCCAAGTTGCCGTTCTGAATTTCCCTGGCGAAGCAGAGGTCTTTGATATCACGAAAACATGTTCCCTCAGTGTCGCTGTCTCTTCTGTGATGAAGCAAGTTCATTGCCTCCCTTATTGAAGTCTTTTTGACCTAACATTGACAGTCATTGCTATGAATCGTGACTCGTTTGAACTGAGTGAATCACGGCGACCGTCAGCGCCGTGATGAAGCGCCGCGCCGGAGGAGAGGCTGGTGCCCGCGGCGCGCCAGACGAGCGGTGTGAAGTGGCGACATGATGATGATGCCGGCAGCACCGGTACAGCAGCTATGACGTCATAAGGGTTGAAGAGCAATATCATGCAGTGATGCATTCCAGCGGATTCAATACGTTATGTTTCACTTCGAAACAAATGCAAAAAAAAAAAAAAAAAAAAAAAAAAAAAAAATCCTGGAAACAGTGTAACGCAGATAAACTGGAATATTGTATATTGGAACAGATGATATATATAGCCCGTATTTCATCAGCAGATGAAATATCGAAATAACATGCGAGAAACAGCGGCAGGCTTTTCCTCCATTTTTGTTTTGTAGAATTCTCGTATGTAATGATATGTCATACTTCAGCAAAACCTGAAAAAGCTATCATGTTTTAGAGAGAAACCAAGATAACCTATGCATACAAAATACTCACAGGAGAGAGAAACCTTTTTCCTTTTTTGTTTTATTTATTATTTTCTCTCTCTCTCTCTCTCTCTCTCTCTCTCTCTCTCTCTCTCTCTCTCTCCTCTCTCTCTCTCTTCTCTCTCTCTCTCTCTCTCTCTCTCTCTCTCTCTCTCTCTCTCTCTCTCTCTCTCTCTCTCTCTCCTCACACACACACACACACACACACACACACAGGAGAGAGGAACGTTTTTCCTTTTGTTTTATTTATATATTCTCTCTCTCTCTCTCTCTCTCTCTCTCTCTCTCTCTCTCTCTCTCTCTCTCTCTCTCTCTCTCTCTCTCTCTCACACACACACACACACACACACCACACCCTCTCTCTCTCTCTCTCTCTCTCTCTCTCTCTCTCTCTCTCTCTCTCTCTCTCTCTCTCTCTCTCTCTCTCTCTCTCTCTCTCTCTCTCACACACACACACACACACACACACACACACATTTTTCTTTATATCTGTTTTCTCCCCCCTCCTTCTCTCTCTTCTCTTCCTTTCTCTAACCATTTCTCCCCCTCCCCTCCCACCCTCCCACCCTTCTCCCTCTCTCCTTCCTACACCCCCCCACCCCCCACCCCCCACCCCGCAGCTTTGGAATTTAAGGATCCGAGCGTATCTTCGGCGAGCTCAGGACCCGAATCCCTTCTACATTACCGCGACTCAGCAGAGGAACGGCGCTGGATCGGCACAGAAATGGTCTCGAAGTAACAACCCTCTATTACCTCCAGCTCCTCCTCCCTCCCCTTCCCCCTTCCCTCCTTCCCTCTCCCCCTCCCCCCCCCTGGGAAAAAAAAGAGGAGGAGGGAGAGAGAGGGGGAAGAGGGGAGGGAGGGGGAAGGGGCTACCGTCTTCTGATCCGAAGGTGAATTTCTGAATTTCTTTCGCTTTTTTGCGTGGTTTAGGTTGTGTGTTTGTTTGCTTTTTATGCTTTTGTTTATTCGTTTTTTCCTCTCTTTTCTCGTCGCTTCTTCGGATACCGATTTCATTCTTTATTCTATATTCTTATTTCATTGTTCTCATCGCCACCTTTTGTTTCCCAATACATACCAGAGAGAGAGAGAGAGAGAGAGAGAGAGAGAGAGAGAGAGAGAGAGAGAGAGAGAGAGAGAGAGAGAGAGAGAGAGAGCGAAGAGAGATAGAGAGAGGAAGAGACATAGAGACGACGAAGAGAGAGAGAGAGAAGAGAGAGAGAGAGAGAGAGAGAGAGAGAGAGAGGAGAGAGGATGAGAGGAGGGAAGAAGAGAGATAGAGAGATACGGAAAAATTGAGACATAGACACACACACGCACGCACGAAGAGAGAGAGAGAGAGAGAGAGAGAGAGAGAGAGAGAGAGAGAGAGAAGAGAGAGAGAGAGAGAGAGAGAGAGAGAGAGAGAGAGAAGAGAGGGAGGAGAGGAGAGGCGAGGGCGGCAGAGACAGAGGCGAGGGTCGACGGGCGGAAAATGGCACATGAGAGTTGAAATCATTGCAGTTCATCATCGGGCGCCGTGTTTACTCAGGGCGTTATTGGATGTCGATGCTGTTGATCCCTCGTCGACATGACACACGGCACTGACTCGACACTCGCGACGACACCCACGCTCCTGGCCTTCCCCCGTGTCACACGCCCGCGGGATTCTCCTCCTCCGACGCGCGTCCATTTCTCACTTGTCATATTTCGGAATAGTTGGGAACTTGCGATGGTGGGGGTGGGGTGGGGGGAGGGCGGCTGTTTCGCGCATTGTGTGGAGGGGGAGGGAGAAGGGAAAGGGAAGGGGAAGGGGAAGGGGAAGGGAAGGGGCAGAAGGCAGGAGAGAGAGCAAGAGAAAGAGAAGCAGGGACGGTAAGAGGAGGAGGAGGAGGAGAAAAAGAAGGAAGGATATCAGGAGGATGAATGAAAAAAAAAATAAGTAGGAAGAACAAGAGATAAATATTGAGGAGAAAGAGTAGGAGAAAGAGAAAGAGATGGAGGACAAAGAGGAGCAAGAGAGAACTAAAGAGGAAAAGCAAGGGAAGTTTTAAGAAGAGAAAGAGAAGGAGAAGGTTAAATAAGAGAAATAAGGGTGAAAAGCAAGACAAGTTGGAGGAGGAGGAGGAGGAGAAACAGAAGAAGAAAGGCAAGGATAAAGACGAACAGGAGAGAAATGAGGATAAGGCAAGGATAAAGACGAACAGGAGAGAAATGAGGAGAAAACGCCAGAGAAGGAGGAGGAGGAGGAGAAACAGAAGAAGAAAGGCAAGGATAAAGACGAACAGGAGAGAAATGAGGAGAAAACGCCAGAGAAGGAGGAGGAGGAGGAGAAACAGAAGAAGAAAGGCAAGGATAAAGACGAACAGGAGAGAAATGAGGACCAGAGAAGGAGGAGGAGGAGGAGAAACAGAAGGCAAGATAAAGATGAACAGGAGAGAAATGAGGAGAAAACGCCAGAGAAGGAGGAGGAGGAGGAGAAACAGAAGAAGAAGAAAGGCAATGATAAAGACGAACAGGAGAGAAATGAGGAAAGGGGGCAGAGAAGTCGGAGGAGGAGGAGGGCATCTAGCATGAGGAGTTGGAAGGGATAATGACACGGTTTCGGGATGATTTAATGCTCTATGCATAATTATGTATTTTGGCCCCCCTCAAATTAGGGCCGCCGCCGCTCGCACCTCCGGCTCACGCTCCGCGCCCTCGCTGTGTCTGATTGTAGCATTGTCGGCGTTACTGCTTCATTACGGCGAGGGCGCGGAAAGGGCGGCGTGTTTACCCTCGGAGGCCGGTCTGTCGGCCGCCGTCGGGCGCTCTCGGCGGCCCGTGGGAAGGAAGAAGGCTCGGCTGTTCGGCTCCGCTTGGGAGAGACACAGAGACAGAGAGAGAGAAAATCAGGTGAGAGAGGGCGGCGAGGGCGGCGCACGAGCGGCCGCGCCCTCAGCGAAGACCTCGTCGCCGAGCGGCGTGTTTGTCTTGATGATGACTTATTTACTTGATGCGCATGATGAGGGGCCGTTGCAGCTTTATAAATCGCCGATGGAAAACAGTGGCCGCTGTGATCATTTAAGATTTAGCGCGGAGAAATCGGCGATTTATGAGCGGGATTTTTTTCGCAGTAATCGCTCTCTGGATTGGCCGATGTTCCGTGCAGCCTTGAAGGGAAATCCACAGACTGCTTTCAGCAACTTAACTGCAGTGTGTGTGTGCATACATATGTATATAGACAGATAGAAAGATATATTTAGAGAGAGACAGCATATATGTGTGTCTGTGTAGAAATGTGATTACAAACACACAGGCAAGCGGATACAGACAGACAGATAAACCGAGCCGAATCGTGAGCGTCGTCGCGGACCCATTCAGCCTTCACGCCATTCAACGGCCGCCGCAGGACCACCCACAGCCTCGGTCGGCCGCCCTTGCACACAGCACTAACGAGGCTGCAGGAGAGGCGCCCAGTGACCGCCGAAGGGCATCGCTCCGTCGCTGGGTGGGCGTGGCGGTCGTGCATTGTTGTCTGTTTCGGGCAACTTCTTGCAAAGATAGATTTTCCTCTCTTTTTCTCTTCCCCCCCCCCCCTCTCTCTCTCTCTCTCTCTCTCTCTCTCTCTCTCTCTCTCTCTCTCTCTCCTCTCCCTCTCCTCTCCTCTCCCTCTCCTCTCCCTCTCCTCTCCCTCTCCCTCCCCTCTCCCTCTCCCTCTCCCTCTCCCTCTCCCTCTCCCTCTCCCTCTCCCCTCTCCCTTCCCTCCCCCTCCCTCCAACCGTCTGTAGGCATTATATGTATGTATGTAACATGTACGTGGACTTACAGCACCCGCGTTTATGCATATATATTTATCTGTATACTTTTAATTAGGCTCATTCCATCCACACATCACTAATACGGGCCTGTATGCGTGTGATAGGAGATTAATGGGCTTAGCACGTCGGCGTGTGCTCTATAATGGGTGCATTTTTCAGGATGTTCGTTTAATGGTACAGTGCGAGTGTGCAGAGTGAGGGAGGGGGGGGGGTCAGATAGAGAGTGAGGAGCAGGGGGAAGGGAGGAGGTTGGGGGTGGGAGAAGGGGAGGAAAGATGGAGGAGGGGAAGGGGAGGGAGAGTGGGGAGGGGGAATAAAATGGGGGAAGGGAAGTGGGAGAAGGAATTTAGGGAAAGTGGTGGAGAGGGGATTGGAAGTGGGAAGGGGAGATAGAAGAAATGAGTAGAGGGAGAGACGGAGAGGAGATGACAAGGGGAGGAAAGGGGGGAAGGAAATACCGCTCGGACGCGAGATATTAGCCATTCATGACGAACAAACATCATGGCGGAAGGGGTTTGTCGTGGGACGCCATATCCTTTTTTTACTCTCTATTTTTGATGATGGGAGAATATATGGATGGCATGGGGAATGGGTGGGTCAGATGGCGTCGCTTCTCTCTCCTCCCCCCCCTCTCTCTCTCTCTCTCTCTCTCTCTCTCTCTCTCTCTCTCTCTCTCTCTCTCTCTCTTTCTCTCTCTTTCTCTTCTTTCTCTCTCTCCTCTCCCCTCTCCTCTCCCTCTCCCTCTCCCTCTCTCTCTCTCTCTCTCTCTCTCTCTCTCTCTCTCTCTCTCTCTCTCTCTCTCTCTCTCTCTTTTCACCATGAACCAAAACACATTTATTTCCCTTTTCTTCTTCATTTTCCTTTAGTTGCTACTGCTGTGAAGGTGCGCGAGCATATTTGCACTTAGAAGGAGTATCTATGGTAAAAAAAAAAAAAAAAAAACTGGATATTTTGGAGATTTTTTACTTTATTTAGCTGGGTACGAACTTTGGAGATATAGGGTTTGTTTGTTTTACCAAATAAATTTCAGAATTAGAATACTATTATGTCTTTCTTTATATAAGGAACATACATTTACGTAACACCATGCATTTCATAATATAAGGATGATAGAGTACAAAAGGCAACGATGTAATACCTTGGATGTTACAAAGAGCTTTAACGCTGCGGAAATTACAGTGGAAGGAAGTCTTAGTGAGATTTTACGAAAATAAATATTTAGAACTCTTGGGAACGTGAGTAGAATTTGTGTAATTAATAATTGAAATGATGAAGTAAGCACACACATACAGCCCTAAATAAATAATACATACATAGGTCTGCACATATATAGGCCAACATACATAATGCATAGGTCTGCACACACACACACACACACACACACACAGTCACACTCACACTCACACTAACACTAACACTAACACTAACACACACACACACACACACACACACACACACACACACACACACACACACACACACACACACACACACACACACATATGCATACATATACATGTATCGAAAAAAATCATAATTGAACTAAGATATATTCTAGAGAACTACTGTTGAGGAAAGAGTACAAAATTCTTTCAAAATAGATTTTAAGGAAAACCCAAGAAAACCCAATTTTGACTTCCTAATTTTAATGTAGGTAGCGTGACTTAACGGTCTTAAGGCCTGTAGGGGGGGGGCTGAAATTGATTCCTGTTAAGTGTGCCAAAGCTCAAACTGTTA
>NW_020872206.1:40000-42500 GCF_003789085.1 Penaeus vannamei
TGCGTGTGTGTGAGTGTGGGTGAGTGTGTGTGCGTGCGTGTGGGTGTGAGTGAGTGATGAGTGTGTGTGTGTGTGTGTGTGTGTGTGTGTGTGGTGTGTGTGTAAATAGAGTATACGGGTAGTTAGCTGTTTTACTAATCCGTTATGGGTTATTGTCGTTTTATTTCATTGGTAGCGATAAACACTAAATAACGGTATAGGATTTCTCAGAACAATTAGTATCAGTACAGTAACAATAAAATGCTAATGACCTTCAATGCGCGTTTGAAATTTGGAGAATAGGATGTATCCAGTTCAACAGCCCCCCCCTCCCCCACCCCCCACCCACCCATCCAAACTCCGCCACCCGAAGTCTGGCCCCAGGGGAGCAGGGATGGGGTGGGGGGAGGAGGGGAGGGGAGGGGGTCACAGTGTCTCATTTTTCCTGTTTCGTCAACATTTTCCGGAAAAGCCTTGGGAGGCTTAGGATTTCAGCGGCTGTGGCTGTATCGATTCTTTACATTATTTTATTTTTACTTTTACATTTGTTTGCATTTTTTGTTTTTGTACATTTTTTGTCTTTACATTTTTTTTTTTTTATTGTTTAGCGATGTCATTTGATTTAATGATCATCAAAATGGTATCATCGTCATTGTTATAATTGTTTTGTTGTTATTATCATTCTTATCACCGTTCTTAGTCATCAGTAGCATCGTCATTATTATTATGATTACCATAATTAGCATTACTATCAACATTTATCTAAGAGTTAATTTATTTATATATGTCTATTTCGTAATGTCACTTTTTGAAAGCTTGCTGAAAAAAAACGTATGTTGAAAGCATTATTCGCTTTCATATATGCTAAATTTCGATTCATGATATGTGCATATGTATGGCATTTGCATGGATTAAATGCTGAGTGAGAGAGTTATTTATACATGGACAAATGTCAGCGAACACTTGTATCATTGGCTGTGCGGGGAAGAGAGAGAGAGAGACAGACAGAGACAGACAGACAGAGAGAAGACAGAGACAGACAGAGAGAGAGAGAGAGAGAGACAGAGAGAAAGGAGAGAGTCTCAGATAGAGAGAGAGACAGAGGAAAGGGAGAGAGAGAGAGACAGAGAGAAAGGGAGAGAGAGAGACAGAGAGAAAGGGAGAGAGTCTCAGGCAGAGAGACAGAGAGAAAGGGAGAGAGAGTCTCAGACAGAGAGAAAGGGAGAGAGAGACAGAGAGGGAGAGAGAGAGACAGAGAGAAAGGGAGAGAGAGAGACAGAGAGAAAGGGAGAAGAGAGAGAAGAGAGAGAGTAGACAAAGAGAGAGAGACAGAAAAAGAAAGGAGAGAGAGAGAGACAGAAGAGAAAGGGAGAGAGACAGAAAAAGAAAGGGAGAGAGAGAGAGACAGCGAGAAAGGGAGAGAGTCTCAGACAGACAGACAGAGAGAGAGAGAGAGACAGCCTTAGAAACGGTCCTCCTACCTTGACGGACGGAACAGGTCGCGTGACGTTGCAGCTTTTGCAAGTGTTGCATGCATAAGGAAAATAACCGGGAGTCTTAACCATCTGACGGTGAACACGTCGCACGAAAAACGCTGTTATATCATTCGCCGTTGTTCATGCTGAGGTGCACGGAATGCGCACGCACGCGCACTCTGTATATATATATATATATATATATATATATATATATATATATATATACATTACATATATATACATACATGCATATATATACATATATACGTATGCATATATATATATATATCTGATATATCTGATATATATATTATATATATGTATGTATGTATGTATACGGAGAGAGAGAGAATAGAGACCCATTTCAATCTTTTATGTTTCTCTATGCAGCATAAAGCATAGTACTACATACAGAATAAAGGAACATTTATGTAAATACAGATACAATATAAGTGATGCAACAATATGTTTGATACAGCAAAATGCATGCAATATATGAATATGATAATGTACATGTACTACAACAATAGAGAATATATGTAATACGAAAATATACAGGACATCCTATATTGGGAGTATGACACACACCATACACCATACAGCACAGAGTACTTAGTATACACCCTATACAACACCAGCAAGCACCGTACAACACACAGCACGCAACCCCCCCCCCCGCCCCCACAGCCACAGCAGCACCGCTATCGGAGCCCCGAGCCACTAAACTCCCCGACGCAGCCTTATCACACGGCCTAAGGGCCATTTACGTAACCATATGGCCCGAGCTCTAGCCTTTATGTAAAACGGGGCCGTATTCCCTTGTCTATCTTGTTTAAGGAGAGGAAGAGAGGGAGGGGAGGGGGGTGGTTGGTGTTGGGGGAGGGGGAGGGGTGGGATGTGATTTTGGGATGATGATGATGGTGATGTTGATAATGGTGGTTATGGTGGTGATGACGATAACGAAGATGAAGATGAAAGGTATAGTGAAGATGATGAAGACGACGATGTTATGTTGCTGTTACTGCTTATGGTGCTGATTAGCG
>NW_020872206.1:50342-52842 GCF_003789085.1 Penaeus vannamei
ATTATATATATGTATATATGTATATATATATATATATATATATATATTATATATATATATATATATATATATATATATACATTATATATTATATATATATATATATATATATATATATATTATATTATATATTATATATATATATATATTATGTATATATGTATATATGTATATATATATATATATATATATAAATTATATATATATATATATATATATATATATATATATATATATATATATATATATATATATGTATATATACATATATATATATATATATATATATATATATATATATATATATATATATATTATATATATATATATATATATATATATATATATATATATATATATATATATATATATATATATATATATATATATATATGTGTGTGTGTGTGTGTGTGTGTTGTGTGTGTGTGTGTGTGTGTGTGGTGTGTGTGTGTGTGTGTGTGTTGTGTGTGTGTGTGTGTGTGTGTGTGTGTGTGTGTGTGTATGTATATATACATATATATATATATATATATATATATATATATATTATATGTAATATATATATATATATATATATATTATATATATATATATATATATATATATAGTATATATATCTGCGTTCTGGCAGTCGCCAGCCTTGAGTGAAGCTAGCGGGGATAGTCTGAGGGAGCCCCACAGGTGGATGATGGATCCCATATCCTGACACCCCCTTTTATATGGAGCAGCGTCGGCAGGGTGGCAGAGGTGGCGTCCACCTGGAGTGACTGCCCGAGGATAAACCTCAGTTGGGAAGTCAGGGTGGGGGCTTGGAACGTCCGTTCTTTGCATCAGGATGATCGGTTGCCTCTGCTGTCAAGGGAACTAGGGAGGCTGAGTGTGGGGGTGGTTGCTCTTTCGGAAGTGAGAAGACCTGTCAGCGGCATGATTAGTGTAGGTGGCTACACCTACTACTGGTCGGGCTGCAGTGATGATCACCATCTCCAGGGAGTAGCCATGGTCATCTCCAGCAGACTCCAACCCACAGTAGTAGAGGTTACTTCAGTCGATGAGCGTATAATGGTAATGAGGCTGAAGCTAGCATTTGGCTTCATGTCTCATCGCTCCTACCGATGTTTGTAAACTTGATGTGAAAGAGATATTCTATGCCAAACTAGCATCTGTGTCAGACAGGTGTTACCGGTGTGATATTTGTATTGTTCTGGGCGACTTCAATGAGGTATCTGGTTGTGATCAAGCTGGCTATGAGATGCCTGTAGGTTTAGGATCTGATGCCGGTTGTGAGAATAGCCTCCTTTTCCGGGACTTTGTTAGGTCCCAGAAATTGAGGATTTCTGGCTCCTGGTACCAGCGCCCAGACCCATATCATTGGACTTGGCACAATGATGCGGGTAATACAGCCAAGGAGATTGACCACATACTCGTTAGCACTCGTTGGAGGATCCTCAAGAACTGCAGGATGTATAGGAGTGCCAAGTTCTGTGGTACTGACCATAGATTGGTTGTGGCTACCCTCCAGATCCACTTCAAAACTCTTCAGTGGTCCAATGATCACCCCAGAGTGTTTCACTTGGACAGGCTGAGGGTGGGGGAGTGTGCCCAGGAGTTCGCTGAGGCAGTCTCTGGCCGTTTCGCAGCGCTCGACAATCCGACGGACCCTGTACTTCTGTGGAACACCTTCAGGCACAAAATGCTTGATACAGCTCAAGTAACGACTGGGGAACGCTCGAAAGCAAGACAGAATTTCATCTCGCAGGAGACTCTGGATGCCACAAATGCTTGTCGTGTGGATCATCTGACAAGGGATGGGGATTTGCACCATTCTCAGGTTTGCAGATCACAGTCACTGTTAAGAAGGGACAAGGAACAGTTTATTAAGAGTCTTGCAGAGAAGATAGAAGGCCATTTCTTAGTAAATGACCTTCGTTCTGCATACCAAGCCCTGAGAAAGCTGAACTCCAAGCCCTCCTCTCAGGTGACAGCTGTTTGCTTTTTAAGTGGCCATATCATCTCAGATCCTGTTGCAGTGCAGGAGCATTAGGTATTTTGAGCAGCTGTACTGGGTTGACCCACCCATCAGTGAGGATCCACCCTCCCTAACTGAAGTTAGGGGCGTGATCTCCAAGCTGAAGAGTGGTAAAGCAGCAGGTATTTGCGGCATCCCAGCTGAATTGTTAAAGGCTGGTGATGAACCTATGGCGCATGCTGTCATCTGGCGATCTGGTACCATTCCCCCTGACCTGTTGAGGGGTATGGTCATCCCTTTCTGGAAGGGGAAGGGGGACCGACGAGACTGCAGCAATCACTAAGGCATCACACTGCTCAGTATACCAGGCAAGGTTCTTGCCCACATCCTTCTGAGACGTATCAGAGACCACCTGCTGAGGCATCAGAGGCCGGAGCAATCTAGATTCACTCCTGGCAAGTCCACAATTGACCGTATCCTGGCGCTTCGAGTCATTGTAGAGCGCCGTCGTGAGTTCGGACGTGGGCTGCTTGC
>NW_020872206.1:57842-60342 GCF_003789085.1 Penaeus vannamei
ATAATGATAATAACGATGATGATGATGATGATAATAATAATAATAATAATAATGATAATAACAATAATAATAATAATGAAAATACTGACAATAATAATAATGACAATAATAATAACTATAACAATAATAACAACAATAATAGTAATAATAATAATAATAATAGTAATTATTATCATTATTATTATTCTCATTATCATTATGATACTAATATTAATACTAATACTAATGATAATAGTCATAACAATAATAAGGATGAATAATAACAGTAATAATGATAACAAAAATAATGATAAAAAATATATATATTAATGACAATAATAATCATAATAATAATAATAGTAGTAGTAGTAGTAGTAGTAATAATAATAATAATAATAATAATAATAATAATAATAATAATAATAATAATAATAATAATAATAATAATAATAATAATGATAACAATTATTATTGTTATTATTGTTACTATTATTAGTAGTATTATCATTATTATTTATAACATAATAATGATAATAATATAATAATATAAATAATAATAATGATAATAATATAATAATGATAACAATAATAATTGATAACAATTATTATTATTATCATTATTATTATTATTATTATTATTATTATTATTATTATTATTATTATTATTATTATTATTATTATCATTATTATTAAGTAATAATGGTTATAATAATAATAATAATAATGATAATAATAATAATAATAATAATAATAATAATAATAATAATAATGATAATAATAATAATAATAATAATAATAATAATGATAATAATGATAATAGTAGTATCAATAATGATGATAAATAATAACAGTAATAATGATAACAAAAATAATGATAAAAACAACAATAACAATAATAATGATAGTAACAGTGATGATAGTGATAATAGTATCACCAGTTATTCTTGATCTGCTTTTAATTCTTGCCAGCCTTTGTTATCACTATTCAATTATTCGTTAGTTCTTTCAGCGCCACCATCATCACATTTGTTCATTACATGTAATACATATTTTATGAGTGTGATTCAAGCGGAATGATCTATAGGTGTTCAAGTGCGGTTTTACACGCGCAACTAACCGTACATAATCCTTAAATGACCAACTCGTATAATTCATTTAGCTGCCGGAGGCTGTTTCAGAGAATGAATTGATATTTGGAAAGCTCCATCAACTTCCTTTAATATCCGACCTAAATAACTTTCCAGATGAAGAAAGATTTTTTTTTTTCCTGTTTCAGTAGGGTTATTATTATTATTATTATTATTATTATTATATTCCTCTTCTGGAAATGGTGAATTAAGCATTTCCATTAACCTTAATGTGAAAGTGGTAGAATTGCCATCTCCCATTCTAATTCATTCCATAATAATCACTCAGGTATAGCAATGAATATGTCACCAGAGAAATATAATGAGTATCTTATTGATCAGATTCTGTTATTGTAAAAGATGATAAACAGAAGCAGTATTATAAAAAAAATCATTTAAGGGGACCGTTCCTCGGCCAAGGGGTTAGGGAGGAGGAGGATCACTGATATCTGAGATGGAAAATAATCGAAATATGACACTGCACAGTGATCATCCAGAGTAAATACGTTATACTCGTACAAAACGCCGTTGAAGGGCATTTAGTACGAGTATAACGAGCGTCGCGTAGAAAATAACGATCCTGTATAGTAATGATATTACGTATGAGAACATATTGATGAATTAAGATGGGAATGAAGTATGCAAATGAATATGAAAAAGTCGAATTACTTCCGTGGCAATGACGGTGTAGGATAGACTTGTGGTTTAATGTTTGTTTTTAGCTAATCACTGTAAGTAAGTGAATTTAAAAATGAATAAATCGACAAAAAAATAATGTTAAAAGACAGGGCCTCTTCGGTAAAGGAGTAGGGCTTACTACTACTGCAGCATGCCACGCGAACCTTGAGAGCAGTCCCAACCCCATGGTCGCGACTAGGGGTTTTCTGAGGGTCGCCAGAGGGTCTTAAAAACAAAAGACTCCGTAGTCTTTATTAACACTTGTTTACTGAGATTCAGTGTGTTGGTCATATAAACCTATAAAAGTATATAATAAGCTAATATACATCTGAAGGTATAACTACCATGAAAATGGTTGGATATATCACTATATGTTCACACATTTAGGGTCGCTAGCCCAGGCTAAGACTGTCTTTAGGGTCGTACCCAAAAAAGTTTGGGAAACACTGCTTTAGAGGGCCAGCATTATGTTACAAAGGGGCTCTAACCCCTCAGACTTATCGGGCTGGGTGGCGCCTGATGATCCCCAGAGTTTTCAGATCAGTGGATTAATATTGCGCCAATTGAGAGAGGAGAACAGGGTCAGGGGGATAACTATCAAACATTGCCTTCTCCTTCAAATTTACATGAATATATACATGCACACACACACACACACATACATACATATAATATATATATATATATATAATATATATATATATTATATATATATA
>NW_020872207.1:0-5000 GCF_003789085.1 Penaeus vannamei
ATAATTTTTACGAGGAGAGGGACGGGTGAGGAGGAAATCTTAGGGAATCCTGGCTTCAGAATCATATTAAGTAACTTGAAACTTCGAGAAACGCCATTAAACTCCTGTAAACGTCAGACAAACTTTGAATGTAGTGCAGCCAAGGCCATAGACGCTGGATGGTGAAGGAAAGATTTTATTTTGGGGGAGAGAAAAAAAGGGGAGAGGGAGAGAGAGAGAGGGAGAGAGAAGGAAGGGAAGGAAGGAGGGAGTGGGAGAGGGAAGGAAGGAGGAAGGGGGAGAGGGAAGGGAAGAAGGGAGGGGGGAGAGAGGGGAAGAGAGGGGAGGAGGGAGAGGAAGGAGGGAGGAGGTAGGAGGGAGGAGAGAGGAGAGAGCGGAGGAAGGGAGAGGAGGAGGGGAGAGGGTAGGAGGGGAAAGGGGAAGGAAAGGAGAGAAATAGAGAGAGAGAGGGAAGGAAGGAGGAGTGGGTGAGGAAGGAAGAGGAGAGGAGGGGATAGGGAGAGGGGGAGGGAGACAGAGACAGACAGAGAGAGAGGGAGGAGGAGGGGAGGAGGAGAGGGGAAGGATGGGAAAGGGGAAATGTGGAGAAAAAATGTGGGAGAGAGGGAAAGAGGGAGGGAGGGAGAGAGGATACGGAGAAGGAGGAGGGGAAAAGGAAGGAGGGTAAGGATGAAAGGGGAAGGGAAGAGGAGAAAGAGGGAAGAGGAGACAGGTAGGCTTGGAAAAGGAGAGAAATGTGGAAGCAAGGAAGAGGAAGGGGAAAGAAAGAAGAATGGGGCAAAAGAGCGAGAAGTGATAAAGGAAGGGAAGTAAGTAATGTAAGTGGAAGCAGGGAAATGAAGACAAAGGCAAGGGAATGGGTACGTATTAAGGGAGTAAGAGAAAATTGTGATAAAATTTGAATTAGCTAGGGAGGTGAAGGGGAAATGGAAGAAGGGGATGAATAAAAGAGGAGAAGCAAAACAGATGGAATCGAGAGAGAGAGAGAGAAGAGAGAGAGAATAGAGATGAGGAGAGGAGAGAGAGAGTAGATGAGGAGAGGGAGAGAGAGCAAAAGAGAAAATCAGAAGACAGACAGACATATAGACATAACAGAGACAGTACAGACAGACAAGAATTAATGTCTCCCATAAGACAATCAGACCACATACTCAACCAAAAATAATCTGACTATACAAATAATATAAATCTACAAACACAGACATCAATACACACAAAGAACAAAGAAAGAAAAAAAGAACGGTCTGCCACAGAAGAAAGATGGCCATAATAATCAAAACCCTGATCCACTAACGCAAGACCACAGAACTTCCAACACCAGCGCCTCTCTTCGGAAATTGTCAGAAGGAAAATGTGTATAAGTATTAATCGTGTTTTCGCTCAGTCGGACCGAGGTGGGGAGTCGATTTCTGTCACTTAATGCAGTCATGTAGGGATGTATGTCGCTGGCTATTACTGTCTGTCAAATCCAGGTGGGTGTCACAAGTCGCTTTATTTATGTCCATGTTCCTCATGTCAGGGTGGTGTCACTGTCACTTTATTTACTGTCATTCAGTGTTCAGGGGGGTGTCATGCGCTTTATTAATGTCATGTCATGTTCCAGGGTGGTGTCATGTCACTTTATTTACTGTTTCATCGTCATGTCAGGCGGGGGTGTCTGTCACTTCAACTTGTTCAGTTATCATTAAAGTTCATCATCTTTCATTACTGTCATGCATGTCCAGGGGGTGTCGTGTTACTTATATTACTGTCATATCATGTCAGGGAGGTGTTCACACTGTCACTTTAATTCACTGTCATGTGCAGAGGGTGTTCATCGTCACTTTATTACTGCGTCATGCTCATGTCGGCGGGGTGTCCATGTCACTTTTACTGTCTTGTCAGTTGGGATGGTGTCATGTCCTTTACTACTCGTTATGTCATGTCAGGGGGTTTGCCATGTCGACTTTATTAGTCATGCCATGTCAGGGGCGGTTCACGTCCACTTTATCACTGTCATATCAGGGGGTGTCATGTCACTTTCATTAACTTGTCATGTCAGGGGTGTCAATGTCCACTTTATTACTGTGCATGTCAGGGGGTGTCTCATGGTCACGTTTATTACTGTCATGTCAGGGGGTGTCATGTCACTTTATTACTGTCATTATCATTATTGTTATCATATTCATTGTAGTCATTATTACAGTCGTTATTATCATTATCTTTTACCGTACTATTATTCTTAGCCTTCATTGTTATCTATTATTATTACAATCTTCAATTAGCATTCATCTTGCATTGATTATTATCATCATCATTATCATTATTATCATTATTACCATTGTCATCATTATTATCATTACTAATATTATCACCATCAATATCATTATCATTATCATTACTATTATCATTATAACAATAATGATAACAATGATAATAATGATAATATAATGATTATAGTAATGATAGTAATGATAATGATGATAATGATAATGACATTATCAACATTGATAATAACGATAATAATAACAGTAACTGCACTTACAATTGTAGTAATTATCATGACAGTGATAATGCTAAAGACAATTGTTAATTATAACAGTGTTAATAGCAAAACAAATAATCAAGTAACATTAAAATTAAGATCAATTATGGAAAAATGCAAATGATTTAAGTAATGAGTTTCATTAAGAGGATAGAGCATAATGATGAATGAAAAGTTTAATTAATGGCAAATAATATAATAGATGACAACAGTCGCAACAAAAAATAATTTAAAATATGGGATAAAACTAATACAAAAAGTTGATAAATATGAATAAATTTTCAATAATAGCAATTTCCAGCATAAAAAAGTGTTAATAAGGATCAATAAATCGATTCGAATAATGAATTCTGCATCGCATTTTTTCGCGTTAGAAAATGTAAAAAAAAAAATAATAATTTGATTTTAAGATAGATATCTTATTCATAGGATACGATTGATATCCGATAGACAGACAGGGATACGTGACAGACAGATAGACAGACAGACAGACAGAATGAGAGGGGACATAACACAGCACACAAAAGCAATCACTCCCCTGCAACCCCCCCCCTCAAAAAAGAGAGAAATAAGAGGAGAGGAAAGAGAGAGAGGAGAAAATGAGAGAAAAAAATAATAATTAAGAAAAGAGAGAGTACATGATAAAGTATATACATACATGATATATATTATATATATATATATATATATATATATATATATATATATATATATATATATATATATATATATATATATATATATATATATATATATATATATATATATATATATATATATATTATATATATGTATATATATATATATATATATATATATAATATATATATATATATATATATATATATATATATATATATATATATATATATATAAATGTAGTGTGTGCGTGTTTGTGTGTGAAAGGAGAAATAAGAAGTAATTAAGATAAAGAATAACTATTTTAAAAACGAAATGGAACAGGATAAAGTATGCATATATATACATACAGATAGACAGATAGATAGATAGAGATAGATGGATTACTCATCCTATTACAGCCTAACAAGGTAAACAACCAAGGGACTAATCTACCTCTCTCCTGACACCGTGCCAACTCGATGACAACAGCAACCAATCTATGTTCTACGGGAAGAGGGGGTGGGAGAAGGGGAGAGGGGGGATGGGGGAGGGGAGGGGAGGGAAGGAGGGAGGGGAGAAGGGGAGGAGAGGGGGAGAAGGGAGAAGAGGAGGAGGGAAGGAGGGGGGAAGGGGAAGGGGAGAGGGAGGAAAGGGTTGTCTTGGGGTGGGGAAAGGGGAGAGGGGGTGGGGGAAGGGGAGAGGGAAAGGTTGTCTGAGGGGCGGGGGATGCGGGAGAAGGGGGGGGGAGAGAGAGCGGGTGGATGGCAAGGCAGGAGGGATTGGGATATTAAATGAAGGGTGATTGGGGTGGTTGGGGGGGGGGGGGTTACCAGGGGTAGGTACGAGGTTAGGAAAGGGGGTGGGGGGAGAAATTGGAAATTGGGGAGTAGGGGTGGGGTCAGCAAAATAGGGAGGGAGGGGGGAGAAGGGGGAGGTCAAGAGAGGGAGGGGATTAGGAAAGGGGTAGAGGGAAGGAGGGGGGGGGGGTAAGGGAAAGTAATCAGCGGAGGAGCGTGGGAAGGAAAGGAGGAAGAGGAGGAGGAGGAGGAGGAAGAATAAGAAAAAGAGGGAGGAGAAGAGAGGAAGAAGGGGAGGAAGAGGAGTACGAGGAAGAAAAAAAAGAAGGGGAGGAATAGAGGAAGAAGGGGAAGGAAGAGGAGGAGGAGGAAGAAGACGGGAGGAAGAGAAGACCAAGAAAGCAATAGAATAAGGAGGAGGAAGGAAGAAGAAAGACCAAAAAAGGAATTAAAAGAAGAAAGAAAACAAAAACGAGGACAAAAATACCGAGAAAATACCCGAAAAAAGAAACAGAAAGAGAGAAATGAATAAGAAAAAAGAAGAAGGGAAGAAAAGAAGAACAAAAGGAAGAAGGGCAGAGAGGAAGAAAGGAAAGAAGAAAGAAGGGAAAAGAGGAAGAAAAAGAAAAGGGAAGAGGGAAAAAAAAGAAAAAGGAAGAAGGGAAGAAAAGAAGAAGAAAAAAAGGAAGAAGGGGAAAAAGAGAAAAAAAGAAGAAGAAAGAAGGGAAAGAGGAAGAAAAGAATAAGAAAAAAGGAAGAAGGGAAAAGAAAAAAAAAGAAAGGGAAGAAGGGAAAAGAGGAAGAAAAGAAGAAGAAAAAGGAAAGAAGGGAGAAGGGGATGAAAAGAAAAAAAAAAAAAAAATAAGAAAGAAAAGAAAAAAAAAAGAAAAAAAAAGTAAGAAGGGGAAGAAGGGTGAAGCGAAAGGGATTGTGAGATCCAGCAAGGTGATTGGAAGGACAGATTAGGGGGCTCTCCATACCCCCCACCCCCCTACCCCCACACCCACACCCCACCCCACCCCCCCACCACCCCACACCCCAACCACCACACCCACCCC
>NW_020872207.1:7500-12579 GCF_003789085.1 Penaeus vannamei
AAGATAGAGAGAAAGATTTGTTTATTGTCGAAAAAATAGAAAGGTGATAAATGATGATAATTATGATAAAGGGAAAAGATAGAGAGAAAATTTATTTATTGTCGAAAAAAATAGGGAAAGGTGATAATGGGGGGAGGATGATTATGAATATAGGAGGAGAGATAGAGAAGGAGGGGGAGAGAGGAGAGAAGAGGGGGAGAAGAGAGAGAGAGAGGAGAGGGAGAGAAGAGGAGAGAGAGAGAGAGGAGAGAGAGAGAGGAGAGAGAGAGAGAGAGAGAGATGAGAGAGAGAGAGAGAGAGAGAGAGAGAGAGAGAGAGAGAGAGAGAGAGAGAGAGAGAGGAATGAAAGGAAAAGGAAAGAAAGAGAGAGAGAGAGAGTGAGTGAAAGAGAGAAGAGAGAGATATAGAACAAGAGAGCTCAAGAATGACATGACTCCAACACGTCATCCACTTGACATGACTTCCGGAGGTCGATCGATCAGCTGTGACATCCGCGCTCAAAAACAAAGAAGTTTAATTCACTTTTATTGTGGTTTTATCATTATCATTGTCATCATTATTGTTGGTGGTGTTGTTGTGGTTATCATTAGTATTATTATCATTATCTTTATCTTTATCATCATCATCATTATCATTATCATCGTTGCTATTATTATTGTCATTATCATTTTTATTATTTATTATTAATTATTATTATTATTATTATTATTATTATTATTATTATTATTTTATTATTATTATTATTATTATTATTATTTATTATATTATCATCATCATCATCATTATTATTTATCATTATCATTATCATTATTATATCATTATTATTTTTTATCATTATTATCATTATATTATTATCATTATTATTATCATTATTATTATTATTATTATTATTATTATTATTATTATTATTATTATTATTATTATTATATTATTATTATTATTATTATTATTATTATTAATATTATTATTATTATTATTATCATCATCATTATCATAATCTTTAATATTGTTATTTTCATTTACATTATTATTGTTGTTGTTATCATAATTGCTATCATTGTCATTACTAATATTTGTTATCATCATCAACATCAATATTGTTGTTATCATCATTGTATCTATCATCATTATTATTACTATCATTATTGTTATACTCATTATCATAATAATGAATATCATTATTATTATCATTTTGCCTAATCTAAACAATAGAAAGAGCAAAAGCAACGAGACGAAGCCAAATATGAACGCATCTGAACAAGTGTGAACAGATATGAAGAATTATAAGGAAGTGTGGAGGAAATGTGGATAATCATATATAAAGATAAGTGAACAAATGTGAACAAGAATTTAGAATAATACATGCACGGATAACTGTGGCAAGTATAGTAATAATAACAGTGATAAGAAATAGAATAGCAACAACAGCAATTATTATATTGGTGATGATGATGATGATAATGATAATAATAATGATAATAATGAGAATGATAATAATGATGTTAATAATAATAATGATAATAATAAAAATGATGATAGTAATAATAATAGTAATAACGATAAGAATAACAACTTCAAAATTGTAAATAAATATGGTGAAGCATGAGCAGTAAGAATAATTTTGAACGAATATGAACAATTTTGAACAAATTTGAACATCGTGTCGAGTTCATCGAATTCTGAATCCAGTGAGTTTGTGTCGTGTTAAGCGCAAAAGGATACATTAGATTGATAAAAAAAAAACATTGCATGTCTGTCAGATAGTTGTATGTTGTGTGTTTGTGTTGTGTGTGGTGTTTGTGTTGTGTGTGTGTGTGTGTGTGTGTGTTGTGTGTGTGTGTGTGTGTGTTGTTGTGTGTGAACATGCGTGTATTGTTGTGTCTGTGTAGGATGTGTATATGTGTGTACATTTATCCATGACTGTATACGTGTGTGAACATGTCTATATGCTCATGTCGTGTGGGGTGTGAGAACGTGTTTATATGTTCAAGTTGATGTTATGTCTGTGTGAATCTGCGTTAATTTCGAGTCTCGTCGTTCCTTTGACATAAAAGAGAGAGGAAAATCATTTTGTGAATTTATACTAAATTGAATATGTTCGTTGACTCATTAGAAGTATAGTACGACGGATTCTCTTGACATATAATCCATTTGGACGCGTGTGTAGTGTATGTGTGTGTGTAGGTGTGGGTGTGTGTGTCTGTGTATTTGTATATATATATATATATATATATATATATATATATATATATTATATATATTATATATATATATATATATAGTGTGTGTGTGGTGTGTGTGTGTGTGTGTGTGTGTGTGTGTGTGTGTGTGTGTGTGTGTGTTGTGTGTGTGTGTGTGTGTGTGTTTCGATTGATAAATATACATAGATATAAGATCTATAAATACATACATATAGATAGAAAAATAAATAAACATACATTGACACAGACAGATAAGCCCAATCTATTCCTGCATACACCAAGCCACGCAAAACGAATAGACTTATTTTTGCACAACGAAGCACTTTCCCCCTATGACGTCATCAAGCCAGGCCGTACTCTACAAATTCTATTAAAGTCAGAGCGTAACTCATAGGCGAGGGCTATCAGATGCGAGGGGGGAGAGGGGAGAGGGGGAGATGGGGGGAGGGGGGAGAGAAGGGGAGAAGGGGGAGAGGGGAGAGCGGAGGGAGGAGGGGGGGAGAGGGAGAAGGGGGAGGGGGGGGAGAGGAGGGAAGGGGGAGGAGAGAGATGGAGAAGGGGGGGGGGGAGAGGGGGGAAAGGGGAGAGGGGAGGAGAGAGAGGGAGAGGGGGAGAAGGGGGAGAATATGGGGAGAGGGGGAGGGGGGAAGGGGGAGAGAGAGAGGGGGAGAAGAGGGGAGAGGGGAGAGGAGAGAGAGAGGGAGAGGAGGAGGGGGAGAAGGGGTGAGAAGGGAAGAGAGGGGGGAAGAGGGAGAGGGAGAGAGAGGGGGAGAAAGGGAGAAGGGGGAGAAAGGGAGAGAGGGGGAGAGGGAGAGAGAGGGGGGAGAAGGGGGAAAGGGATGAAGGGCAACTCCCCCCCCTAATTGTTTACCTGAACTTTACCGTATATGCAAATCTTGTCATGTCTCATTAGCCACCACACCTGCCGCACACGCACACTCTCCTCTCCCCTCTTCCTCTTTCTCTCTCTCTGGCTCTTCCTCTGTTTGTCTTTCTGTCTTTCTTTTTCCTCTTTGTCTGTCTCTGTCTCTGTCTTCACTTCTCTCGCTCTCTCTCTCTTCTTTCTCTCTGTTGCTGTCTCTCTCTCTCTCTCTCTCTCTCTCTCTCTCTCTCTCTCTCTCTCTCTCTCTCTCTCTCTCTCTTTCTCTCTCTCTCTCTCTCTCTTCTCTCTCTCTCTCTCTCTTCTCTCTCTATCTATCTCTCTATCTCTCTCTCTATCCTCTCTATCTCTCTATCTCTCTCTCTCTCTCTCTCTCTCTCTCTCTCTCCTCTCTCTCTCTCTCTCTCTCCTCTCTCTCTCTCTCTCTCTCTCTCTCTCTCTCTCTCTCTCTCTCTCTGTCTCTTCTCTTCTCTCTCCTCTCTATCTTCTCTCTTTCTCTATCTACTCTTCTCTTTCTCCCTCAGAGAAAGAAAGAGAGACAGAGTAAAAAAAATGAAATTCCCGTCCCAAAGACCAAATAACAAATAAAAAACAAAACAAATAAAAAAGGTGCGTTCGCATATGAAGTGATGAATCCAGTCGCTCCGGTCACCTGCGCATCCCCTTTGTCGTATCGGACCGCTGTTTCCCATCCATCACCTGCATTGACACACTACAACGCTCGGTTAAGTATTGATCGCCGGTCGCCACGCGCCTCCGGTCAGCCAGGTAGCGGGAGAAAATACTTTTTTAAAAGGATATAATATCGATGAAAATAAAGGAGGTGTAGGGAAGGAATTGGAGGAGGGAATTTAGAAGCGTTTAGGTGAATGAGCGAGATGTTTATGCGTTTTGTTTTGGTTCGACGGGGGTTGGGTTTGTTTACATTGTTATTTCCCGCTCGCGTAGTGGAGATCCAGATCGTGTATTTAGATAAAAGAAAGGGAATTTATTATTGCTGTACACTTCTCCGTGTCCTTTTTTAATAATCTGGAAGGAGGGAATCAGTTTCTTTGGCGTATTTACCTGCATCTTGGCGGTTCCCGTGGGTGATGTCTGCATAATATCAGGTGTACGAGCGAGAACGAGTGAGTGAAAGGTTGGAATATATCAGGCTGAAGGAATCGGCTCAGAGGTGGGGGGGGGGGGGAGAGGAAGGAGAGGTAGGGGGGAGAGGAATGGAGGAGGGTGAGGGGGTAGGAATGGAGGGGGAGAGAAGAGGAATGGAGGAGGTTGGGGGAGGAGGAATGGAAAGAGGGGAGAGGAGAGGGGTGGTGAAGGGGGAAAGGGGGGAGGAATGGAGACGAGGGGAGAGAACAGAAGAGGGGTAGTGTGGGGGAAGGTAGCGAAGAGAGAGGGGTGAGAGGGGAAGGGGGATAGGAATGGAGGAGGGAGAGGAGAGGAAGGGGGGTGTAGGTGGGGAGCGGGGAAAGGAAAGTAGAGGTGTGTGGGGGGAGGGAGAGGAGAGGAAAGGGGAGAGTAGGGGGAAAAGAAAGCGTACGAAATGGAGTGAGGGAGAGGAGAAAAGCGGTGAGGAGGGAGGAAATCTGACGAAAGGAGATGCGGGAGAGGAGAATGGAGAAGAGAATGGAAAGGAGGTAGCAGTAGATGGAGGAGTGGGGGAAGAGTTGGGGGAAGAAAGAACCGGAAGAGAGGAGTGGGGGAGAGATGGGAGTGTAGGAAGAGAGAAAATAGGAGAGGGGTGGGGGGAGAGATTATATATACACTCGAAAGGAATCCCTTCGTTTTACATGTAATACTTAGGAATATACTCTTGACGGATTAAACCTCGGGTATATTTGTCCAAAAATGCGCGTGTCTTTTTCGGAATAGATTTTTTTTTTTATTACATGACAAAAACTACCTTTTTTAAAATTTGGCCCAAAGCGGAACTTTTTCTGGGTAGGGGGGGAAAAAAACCCCCCAAAGGGGGCCAGGGGTTAGTTTGTTTTGGGTTAG
>NW_020872207.1:17167-19667 GCF_003789085.1 Penaeus vannamei
AGATAGATAGAGAGAGAGAGAGGAGAGAGAGAGAGAGAGAGAGAGAGAGAGAGAGAGAAGAGAGAGAGAGAGAGAGAGAAGAGAGAGAAGAGAGAGAGAGAGAGAGAGAGAGAGAGAGAGAAGAGAGAGAGAGAGAGAGAGGGAGAGAGAGAGAGAGAGATGGATAGAGAAGAGGAGAGAGAGAGAGAGAAAGAGAGAGAAGAAAACAATGAGGTCGAACAAAAAAGAACAAAAACATTTCTTGGAAAAGGTTCTACTTTGTCAGCTTTACTTTGCTTGTATGTTTGTTTGTAGTATTAGATTTTTGTTTTATCATGTTTGGTTCTTTTCATATTTTTAAGCTTTATTTTGTTGTTTTTTTTTGTTGTTTTGTTGTGTTTTTTTTGTTGTCTTTTCCTGTTTTGTTTTGTTTTTTGCTTTTCTTTTTGTTTTTTCTTGTTTTTGCTTTTGTTTTGGTTTTCTTATTTCTTTGGTTTACTCTTTTTGTTAGTTTCTTCTTTCTTTTTTGTTTTACTTTTTATTTGTTTTCTTTCTTTTTTTGTTTTACTGTCTTTGTTTGTTTTCTTTCCTTCTTTTTGTTTTACTCTTTTTATTTGTTTTCTTTCTTTTTTTGTTTTACCATTATTGTTTGTTTTCTTTCTTTCTTTTCTTTTATAATTCTTTTTATTTTGTTTTAATCTTTCTTTTTCTTTTTTCTTTTCTTATCGTTTACATCCACGATCTGACATGAAACCGTGTCTCTTACACTCGCTCTTTTACTCATTCGCTGCAGCGTTCAAGTAAAAGTTTAATGTACTTATGTTCATCTCAGCGCACAGACTGACTCATGTTGTGTACTGTTACGTTAAGTCTCTCAGTTTTTCTAAGTCACTGTAAATATTAAGTCAAGGGACAAGGAGGGAAAGAAATGATGATGAAAATAAAGAGAGAGAGAGAAAGGGGAAGGAGGGGGGGAGGGGAGGGGGGAGAGGGGGGGAGGGAGGGAGGGAGGAGGGAGGGAGCGGAAGAGAGGAGAGGGAGGGAAGGCGGGAGGGAGGGAGAAGAGAGGAGGGGGGAGAGAGAGAGGGGGAGAGAGAGGGGGGAAGGAGGGAGGTGAGGGAGGGAGGAGGAAGGGAGGGGAGGGAGGGAGGGAGGGAGGGGACAGGAGGGAGGGACAGAGAGAGAGAGAGAGAGATGAGAGAGATCTAAGAATTAATAACAATGAAGTAAATAATTATGCACAGAGGTAAAGAATATAAAAAATAAGGAGATGAGACATGAGAATAAGATAAATAAAGATTTTAAACCAGTGAATGAGAGTGACAACCCCCCCGCCTCCCTACCCTCTTATCTTCCCCCTTCCCTCCTTTCGTGTTCCTTCCTCCTCCTTTTCCTCCTCCTCTTCTTTCCCTCCTCCTCCTCGTTCTTTCCCTCCTCCTCCTTCCCCTTCCTTCCAACCACCCCCCTCTTTGTAACTCCCCTTCTCCTTTTCATTTTGTCTTTCCCTCTTCCCCTCCCCCCTCTCCCCCCTCCCTTCTTCCTACTTCCCCCCCCTCCTTCTTCCTTCTTCTCTTCCTTTCTCCAACCACGCTTCCCTCCTCCCCTCCCAACCTAACCCCCCTCCTCTCTCCTCTGCACCTCACTCTTTCCTCTTTTCTCTTTCTTCGATATTCACCTTTCCCCCCCCCCCACTCCCCTCTCGTCCCCTCCCCAAAACATCTTCTTCTCCCCCCCTGTTGCCCCCTCCCCTCCCTCTTCCCAATATCCTTCTCCCCCCTGTTCCTCCCCTCCCTCCCAATATCCCTTCTCCCCGTGCCCCCTCCTCCCCCCCTCCCCTCCCTCTTCCCAACGGAGAAAGTAATCTTTTTTGAAAAACAAGGAAAACACTTCGTCAATGTGAAGGCAATATTTATGTTCTTTGTCGAGGAAGGGAGCGGAGGGAGGAAAGGGAGGGAGGGAGGGGAGGGAGGGAGGGAGGGGGGAGGGAGAGAGGAGGGTAGGGAGGGAGAGAGGAAAGGGAGAAAAGGGAGGAAAAGGGAGAGAGAGGGAAGAAGGTGGAAGGGAGAAGGAAGGGAGGAAAGGTGGGACGGGGAGGCGAGGAAGGTGGGAGGGAGGGAGGGAGAGAGAGCAGAGAGAGAGATTAGAGAAGAGAGAAGAGAGAAGAGAGAGAGAGAGAGAGAAGAGGAGAAGAGAGAGAGAGTGAAGAGAGAGAGAGAGAAGGAGAGAAGAGAGAGAGAAGAAAAGGAGAGAGGGAGGGAGAGAGAGAGGAGAGAAGAGAGAGAGAGAGAGAGAGAGAGGAGAGAGAGAGAGAGAGAAAGGAGAAAGGGAGAGAGAAGAAGAAGGAAGAGAGAGAGAAGAGAGAGAGAGGAGAGAGAGAGAAGACAGAGAGGAGAGAAGAGAGAGGAGAGAGAGAGAGAGAGAGAGGGGGGGAGAGAGAGGGAGAGGAGAGAGAGAGAGAGAGCAGACGAGAGAGAGAGAGAGAGAGAGAGAAGAGAGAGAAGAGGAGAAGAGAGAGAGAGAG
>NW_020872207.1:22167-31245 GCF_003789085.1 Penaeus vannamei
TTGCTATGCGTATTAAGGTTACACACTAAACAGAGTATGGTGTGGCCTGGGAGGAAAGATGAGAATCCCGGGAGTGGTTGATGTGGGTATGAGGGTAAGTGAGGAGCGGCTTGATGGAGTGGTGGGAAGAGGGTGAGACTCGTGGGGAGGGACGGAGGAGCCGTCAGGGAGGATAGAGAGAGATTGAGAGAGAGATACGAAGAGAGAGTAGCAGAGTGTAGAGAGTGAGAGTGAGAGTGAGAGAGAGGAAAAGAAATATCTGCCCATAGATGGAGATTGAGAGACTGAGAGACGATGATTAGAAGAAGAGAGAAAGAGATGAGATGGAGATGTATAATGAGAAGAGAGATAAATGAAGATCCGATGGAGAGAGATGGTAGTGTAGGAAATTCGCTTGAAGTAGCACTGTAGGAGTGAGAGAGAGTAGGGAAGCCGGAAACAAATTAATTCATTAGCACCCGACGACTCAACAATAGGAATTGGCATATTCATTACAGAAACAACTGAATATTGTCGTAAAACTTTTCAATAGAGTATATGGCTGCGTGAATACGTGTGTTTACGATGTTGAAGAGAGCTTGGATTAATCTTATTATGGTCGGAAACAATATCCGTAATGATGAAATGATAAGCATGACTAGGACGGGCATTTTGAAACCATTAAGAAATATGCATTTTTTTTTCCATCCTCTCACCCTCTCAAAAAAAAAGAAAAAAAGAAAAAAAAAAAAAAAGAGAGAGCAGAGAGGAGAGAGATGAGGATTCTTTAGAGTGACTAGCATTGGTGGGTCAGCCATAGACTTTGAGAGAGGTAATGCATGAGAGGAGAAAGACCAGAGATGATGGCTCAGAGACAGAGAGAGAGAGATATGAGAAATGGAGATGAGCTAGAGAGAGAGAGAGAGAAAGAGCATGAGGGAGAGGTCTGAGCGTTACCAGATTCTGTTGAGCATTGGTTTTTCTTGTATAGTGTCCTTTATACTTACAGGGCTATAATTCATTAGACATAGGATAANAGACAGAGAGAGAGAGAGAGAGAAATCAGACAAAAAATGAGACAGAGAGGAGACAGAGAAGAAAGGAGAATGAAATAAAATACTTAAAGAAACGAGGACACTTCAAGCAGAAAAAAATACACTCGATATCAAACAAAAAAAACAAAACAAACAAAAAAGGAAACTAAACACGGCTGTACCAACCTCATGAAAGGTGGGTCAAGGGGCGAAATTACCCCCCCCCCCTCTCCTCACCCTCTTCCCCCCCCCTCCCCCCCCCCATTATTCCACTCACCCCGCCCCTCCTCACCCTATTTCCCCCCTCACCCTTTTTCCCCTTCCCCCCTTCCCCCTTTATTCCACTCCGTCCTCCCCCTATCCCCCCTCATTATTCCACTCGCGCCCTTACCTCTCCCCTCTTTCCATGTTCCACTATCCCCCTCCCCTCCTCCCCCTCCCTTGTTACTTTCACCTCCTCCCCTCTTCCGTCTCCATGTCCCCTCACCCCCTCTCCCATCCCTTCCCCCCCCTTCTTCCCTCCCCCCCCTCCCCTTCTCCTCTTCCCCTCCCATGTTCCCCTCACCCGCTCACCCCTCTTTCCTCCCCTCCCCTCCCTCCCCTCCCCCCCTCGCGTTCGAACACGACAACAGTTCACTACGAAACACGAAAACATGGTTGTGATAAGGTTTTTTTTTTTTCCTTTTTTTTTTTTTAGGTATGTCTGTCTCTTTGTCTCACTGTCTATGTCTGTCTCTGTTTGTCTCTGTCTCTTTTTTCTCAGTCTGAATTTCTCTTTCTCTCTATCTTTATTTTTTTCTCTATCTCTCTTTTCTTTTTCTCTTTATCTTTCTCTCATTTTGTGTTGATTTTTTCTATTATTTCTCTCCCTCCTTCGTCTTCTCTTTCTCGTTCATATTTCTCGTTCCCTCTCTCTCCATTTCTTTATTAATTTTTTCTTCTAGTTTCTTTCTCTTTCTTCCTTCTTTCCCTTTCCTCTCCTCTCTCCTTTTTTTCCTCTTCTCCCACACACCTTTCCTTCTCTCTCCTCCCATCTCTCTCCTTCTCTCCCTCATTATTTTTCTCTCTATCTCTCTTCCAGAACCTTCTCCCTTCCTTCTTTCTCTTCACTCTTCTCTCATTCTTCTTCCTTCTCCTCCTTCCTTCCTTCCTTCCTTCCTTTTCTCTCTCTCTTCTCCCTATCTTTCGCTCCTCTCTTTACTTCTTTCTCGTCATTTCCCTCCCCTTCCTCCCTCCCTCCCTCTCTCTCTCTCTCTCTCTCTCTCTCTCTCTCTCTCTCTCTCTCTCTCTCTCTCTATCTATCTATCTATCTATCTATCTATCTATCTATCTATCTCTATCATCTAATCTCCTCCCTCTCTCCCTCTCTCCCTCTCTTTCATATATCTCCCCTCTTCCTCCCTTCTCCCTCTCTCTCCCTCTTCCCTTCCCTCTCCCTCCCTCCGCCCTCCTTCACTCCCTTCTCCCTCCCTCTTCTCTCTCTCTCTCTTCTCTCTTCTCTCTCTCTCTCTCTCTCTCTCTCTCTCTCTTCTCTCTCTCTCTCTCTCTCTCTCTCTCTCTTCTCTCTCTCTCTCTCTTTCTCCCTCCCTTCCTCCCCTCCCTCTCTCTCTCTCTCTCCTCTCTCTCTCTCTCCCTCTCTCTCTCTCTCTCTCTCTCTCTCCCTCTCTTTCATATATCTCCCCTCTTCCTCCCTTCACCGCATTACAACCAAGCTTTTCCGTAATCGATAGTCATGTTCCTCGCGTGTTAACAACCTCGAGACTAGCCTGGAAAAAAACGAAAGAATATGGAAAAAGAAAAGACGAACAGGAAGAAGAAAATAAAAAGAGGAGAATGATTAGATAGATAGAATATATATATATATATAATATATATATATATATATATATATATATATATATATATATATATATATATATATCAAATAAAATAATCTAAAAAAATGAAAGAGAATTGAAAGATAGAAAAGAAAAAGATGAACAGGAAGAAGGGAAAAAATAAATAATAGGTGGGAAAATGAGAGAAAAAATGGGGGAGAAGAGAATAAAATTGAGGGAAATGAGTAGATAGAAAATAAGAATATATATATATAAATCTAATAAAATAATTTAAAAAAATGAAAGAGACGAAAATATGAAAGAAATGTAGAAAAATAAGAAAAGAAAAAGATGGACAGGAAGATGGAGGAACGAAAGAAGGAAACATGAATAATGAAGGAAGGAAAATTATAATATAAGGTGGAAAATAAGAAAATGGGGGGAAAAAGAGAATGAAATAGAGGAAAATACGTAGACAAATATATATATATATATATATATATATATATATATATATATATATATATATATATACATATATACATATATATATATAATATATATATATATATATATATATATATATATTATATATGTATATATATATTAGATATATATATATATATATATATATATATATATATATATATATATATAGAGAGAGAGAGAGAGAGAGAGAGGAGAGAGAGAGGGGGTAGAGAGAGAGAGAGAGAGAGATTAAACAAAATAATTTTAAGAAACGAAAAAAAATCTAATCAGCCTAAAAAAAAAAAAAAAAAAAAAAAAAAAAAAAAAAAAAAAAACTAACATAAAAAACAGACACATTTCGAACTACCCAGAATGCATCTTGGGTAGTTACTGATAATAGTACGTCATATCGATATGGATCGTTGGGTAGTTTGGATAGTTACATAGTTATACGAATCATATAGATACAGTAATTAGATTCAGATAGTTATATAGATCAATTTGTAAAAGATTAATGTGAGTTAAGGATAGTTAAGGATAGTTAAGGGATTCTTGCAAGCACATTCTTCATGAAATATTGCCTAATTTTTCATGTGTATGCAATATTTGTACTAAAAGGTATTCTATAATTTATTGATAAGTATGAATGTGTTTTTTATACCATTTTTTTCAATTTATGCTTTCTTTTCGATTTATTTCTTACTAACACCACAACTGATAGTAATGATGGTGAGGATGAAACGATAATGTGATAATGTGATTATTTGATGATAAAAGCAATAATGATGATGACGATGGTGATGATACGAGTAAGAATAAAAATAGGAATCATAAGGAGAAAAAGAATATGAAAGTATGAAGAGAATATTATTATCATCATTTCACCATCATCTTCATCATCATCATCATAATCTCATCATTTCACCATCATCATCATCATCACCATCATCATCACCATCATCTTCATCACTCTGATTGTCCAAAATATCATCACAAACTTTATCTTCATCACCATATCATCAGTATCATCATCATTCACAACATACCCCTCATCATCACCATTAAATTCACTCTCATCACCATATCATCAGTATCATCATCATTCACAACATACCCCTTCACCCATCAAAGTCACTCTCATCACCATAGCATCACCATCACTATCATTATACGTAACATACCCCTCATCACCACCATCATATTCACACTCATCACCATAGCATCACCATCACTATCATCATTCACAACATCAATGTCACTCTCATCACCATAACATCACCATCACTATCATCATTCACAACATACCCCTCATCACCACCATCAAATTCACACTCATCACCATAGCATCATCATCACTATCATCATTCACAACATACCCCTTGTCACCACCATCAAAGTCACTCTCATCACCATAGCATCACCATCACTATCATCATTCACAACACGCCCCTCATCACCACCATCAAAGTCACTCTCATCACCATAGCATCACCATCACTATCATTATACGTAACATACCCCTCATCACCACCATCAAATTCACACTCATCACCATAGCATCATCATCACTATCATCATTCACAACATACCCCTTGTCACCACCTTTAAATTCACCCCCATCACCATAGCATCACACCTTCTCACAGTCACCACCAAAGCTCATCACCCATCACCATCACTCTCACCATAAGATTAGAAAGTGATTTCGTGACCAAGAGTTCGAAAGTCAGACAAGGGAACAAGATTAAAGAAAGAAAAAAAAAAAAAAAAAAAAAAAAAAAAAAAAAAAAAAAGATTTTTTTTTTTTTTTTTTTTTTTAACTTTTGAACTTTTAAACTTTTAAACCACCTGGGACGCTCCCACAAAGAAGGGATTTCACTTCTCCTTTTTTTTTTTTTTTTCTTTTTTTTTGGGGGGGGGGGCATTTTCCTTATATATATATCATTGTTATTTGTTTCGATTTTATGGTTAGTTAATACCGTGATGTTAGTTCATTCTTAAATATGGATTTTCTAAGGCAATTTTTTATCATTATTGTCACTGTCATATTTATTATCATTATAATCATTATCATGATGATTATTTTTCTTTCTGTTGTTGTCATTATCTTTATAATCAATCTTATCATTTTTGTTTCATAATTATCATCATTACTTTTATTATCATCATCATCATTATCATCGGTCTTATCATTATCATTATCACTGTGCTTATAATGATCATTATTTCTAATTAGTGTTATCATTATTATTTTCTTCAATATTATCATTATCATAATCCTCATTATCATCATTATCATCATTACTATTATCACATCATCAACACATTATCAATATAATCATCCTTACTCTGATCATCATCATAATTATTACAATCACCATTTTCATATAATAATATAATATTCCATTTTTTGCAATATGTCGTTCCACTAAATTCTGGAAACACATAAAACAGCAGATGAGCTACAAATAATTTTCACATCAAAGGAATAGGCGATTTTGATATCAAATTAATAATACTCTGAATTTGGACTCTTTTGGTTACGTAAAATTACACATAATGAAAAAGGATAATTTTCGTATCAAGGATAATTCTCTTTTATATCTATCTTTATCTCCCATTTATCTATTTATTTATACACTTTTATATCTATTTGTTTGTTATTGTTCTGTCTATATGTTCTTCTGTGTTTCTGTCTATCTACCTTTTATCTATCAATCTGTCTCTCTATATAGCTTTTATTCATCGTCAACCCTTTTTTATTAATCTGTTTATATATCTATCTACTATTTATTATAAGATGGCATTTGTTATCATTTTTATCAATATTACTATTGTTACTATTACAATCATCATCATCATCATCATTATTATTTTTGTTATCATTTTATTCTTATTCTTCTTATTATTATCAGCATTATCATTACTATTATTATCATCATCATCATTATCATCGTCGTTGCTTTCATTTCTATCATTATTATCAATAATCATCATTATCAATCATCATTATTATCATAATCATCATCACTATTATCATCATTATTATCATAATCATCATCACTATATCTCATATTATCAATAACATCATTATTATCATCATTATTAATAAAATTCATTCATCATCATCTTACTATCATCTGTTTATTACTCACCATCTGCACCTATTCATTCAATCATATTTCATTCATCAATCTATCCATCAACCACCAACTGACACATCTATCAACGAGCATCTATCGATCCATCAACTCATTTCTCACTTCATATTTCACTAAAAAAGAAAAAGAAGAAATAAAAAAAGATGATTAAGAAAGATAATAAAAAATAAAAAATAAATAAAAAGATAAATAAAAAGATAAATAAAGAAATAAAAATAAATAAAAAGATAAATAAAAAAAGATAAATAAAAAAGATAAATAAAAACATAGATAAACAAATAAAAGATAAATTAAAAGATAATAAAAAAGATAGATAAGAGATAAAGAATATAAATAAAAAATATAAACAAAAAAGATGCATAAAAAAGATAAATAAAAAAAGATAAAATAAAAAAGATAGACAAAAAAGATAAATAAAAATAACAAAAAAAATACATAAAAAAATATAAAAAAAAGAAAACTAAACGCATTAACCCTTTCCCCTGACACCTGCTGACACCCTAAGTGCTGACGCTGACTTCAGATTCACATAAACTCTCGACTTCCAGCTGACATGCCTGAGTGCTGACGCCAACCACGCCTACCCCTTGCTGTCAGCTGGAGTGCTACTTCCTGCTGTCAGCGAAATGAAGGTCTGAAATATATATATATATATATATATATATATATATATATATATATATATATATATATATATATATATATATATATATAATATATATATATATATATATTATATTTTTTTTCTTTTTTTCTTATATTTCTCTATTTCTTTGAATCTTTTTTCGATTTTATGGTATTTATTTGTTGTTGTTGTTGTTGTTGTTGTTATTTTTATCGTTGTTCATACTATTATTATTGTCATTGTTATTGTTATTATCGTCTTTATTTGTATTTTCATTATCGTTGTTATTATTCGCATTATTGTTATTATCATCGTCATTATTATCATTATCATTATCACTATTTATTATCATTATTGTTATGATAATCATCATTATCATTATATCATCATTATTATCTAATAGAATCATTATTATTATCATCATGATTGTCATTATTAAAGCCATTGTTATCATCATCATGATTGATTTTATTATTGTTGTCATGTTTATTATCTTTATTATTTTTATCATCATCACTATCGTCATCATTATCACTATTATTATCATTATTATTATTATTATTATTATTATTATTATTATTATTATTATTATTATTATTATTATTATTATTATTATTATTATTATTATTATTATTATTATTATTATTATTATTATATTATTATTATTATTATTATTATTATTATTATTATCATTATTATTATTATTATTATTATTATTATTATTATTATTATTATTATTATTATTATTATTATTATTATTATTGTTGTTGTTGTTGTTGTTGTTGTTGTTGTTGTTATCATCATTATTATTATTACTATTATTATCATTACTATCTTTGGTATTATTATCATCATTATCATTATCATTATCATTATAACTATCATTATTATTATAGTTGTTATCATTATCATCATTATTACCATTATCAGATTTATCATTGTTGTCGTTGCTAACATCATCATTACCATTATCATTAACTTAATCATCACTATCATTACTCTTAACATCATAACTATTATTGTTATCGCTATTAGCATTACCACTAGTAATGTTCTTCTGACTATCCTTATCAGCCTTATCTACATATCATCAAAAAGATAAAAAAAAAAAAATGGTAGAGAAAAAGAGAGAGAAAAAAAAAGCTCTATAATGAATTTATGGCAATAGACACTAATTGAGTTTTATAACTTTTCCAACAAAACTCTTCCCAAGGTTTTTACGTAACTTTAAATTTCGTCTTTTTTTTTTAGTTCTACATAAAATACTTTGTTGGATATTATTACAATCCATCATTTTTTTCGTAGCAAAAGGGAAGGAGAAATGAGATTGATGATGATGATAATGGCTGATATGATAAACTGGTATTGTTGATTATAATGTTATCATTCTTATCGTTGTTATCGTTATCTTTATATTACTGATTTTTATGTAATTTTTAATGTCATTTGTTGAGTTAAATGTATGACTTTTTTCAATATTGCCTGTATATGATATAGAAGCAATTTTAGAAACTGTTTGAATGAAAAGCTTTTTTTTTTTTTCTTCTAAAAGACTATTTCCGGTATTTTTTTTTTTTTTAATAAAATCCTCTCTCCTCTCTCTCTATCTCGATCTCTCTCTCGCCTCGATCTCTCTCCTCTCTCTCTCTCTCTCTCCTCCTCATTCTCTCTCTTCTCTCTCTCTCTCTCTCCTCTCTCTCTCTCTTATCTATCTATCTATCTAGCTATCTCTCATGTCTATCTTATATTCTATATCTATCTTATCTATCTCCATCCATTATCTATCTATCGTATCCTTCCCCCCCTTCTCTTCTCTCTGGACTCTCGTCCGTTCTTAAGTCTCTTTCTCTCTCTCTCTCCCTCAGTACATCATCTCTCTTTCTCTATTCCTCTCTCCTCTCTCCATCGTTCTCATCCCTCTCATCTGTATTCTCTCTCTCTCTCTCTTCTTTCTTTCTCCTCTTCTCATTCTCTCTCTCTATCTATCTATCTAT
>NW_020872207.1:38576-46076 GCF_003789085.1 Penaeus vannamei
ATTAAGCCTCATTTGACCTTCTTGCTGTCACTGAGAGAGGTGTCTGAGACTGGTGCTTAAATCTCAAGATCAGGGAGAGTTTTCTTTCGAGCTTTAAGGAGTCAGTTCACTCCTACCTGGAACATTAAAGGCGACAGATAGCTTCGGAAGCCCTCTATGTCTCTATCTCGCGCTGTTTTGTTTTGTTTGTCTGTCTCTTTGGTGTGTGTGTGTGTGTGTGTGTGTGTGTGTGTGTGTGTGTGTGTGTGTGTGTGTGTGTGTGTGTGTGTGTGTGTGTGTGCGTTGTGTGTGGCTATGCTTGGTCTACTCTCTCTATCTCTCTCTCTCTCTCTCTCTCTCTCTCTCTCTCTCTCTATCTATATATATATATATATATATATATATATATATATATATATATATATATATATATATATATATATATATAATATATATATATATATATATATATATATATATATATATATGCACACACACACACACACACAGCAGACACACACACAACCACACACACACCACACACACACACACACACACACACACACACACACACACACACACACACACACATACACACACACACACACACACACACACACACACACACACACACACACATATATATAATATATATATATATATATATATATATATATATATATATATATATATATATATATATATATATATATATATATATATATATATAATATATAAACACACACTCCTTCGTACTGCAGAATTTTATGCATATATGCAAATTCCAGCGTAGGCGTGTCTGCACAAGGAGGGCGAAGGATTCCTCTTCCATCTGGAGCAACAAAAGGAAATTTACTCTAATTGCCTCTGATTTCCTAAGTTTTGTTCTAATTACTGGTGAGGAGGAGGAGGAGGGGGGAGGGAGGAGGAGGGAGGGATGGGAGGATGGGGAGGAGGGATGGATAGGATGGTAGGAGGGGGAGGAGGAAGGAGGAGGAGGGGAGGGGGAGGATGGGGAGGAAGGAGGGGGAGGAGGATGGGGGAGGAGGGAGGAGGAGGAGGAGGGAGGAGGAAGGAGGGAGTTAGAGGGATGGGAGGAGGAGGATGGATAGGAGGAGAAGGAGGAGAAGGAGGAGGAGGATGGTTAGGAGGGAGGGAAGGAGGAGGAGGAGGAGCGGGGAGGCGGAGGGGGGGGAGGAGAGGAGGAGGATGGGTAAGAGGGAGGGAGAGGAGGAGGAGGAATAGGAGGGGGAGGGAGGAGGAGAGATGGGGTAGAGAGCGATGATGGGGAGGGGAAGAAGGTGGTGCAGGGAGGGGCAGCGAGCGAAGGAAGAAAGGGAGGAGGGAAGGGAGGGGTCGGAAGGGAGAGGGAGAGGAAGGAGAGGGAGTGAGGCAGAGAGGCGAAACCAATGCTGTTAAGTGGTAAGAGAAAAAGAAGAAAATTACTGCGTTAGTTTTGTTTTGTATATTTTCTATAATTGTCTAAATATCTCAGTACTTTTTCTATTCTTGATTTCTTATCATAATTTATTTTCGGATTCGTCATGTTTATCACTGTATTTTTTCATCTTTATCTATCCTTCTTCTCCTTCTCCGTCTCTCTTCTTTTCCTTCCCCGTCTCTCTTCTCCTTCCCCGTCTCTCTTCTTCTCCTTCTCCTCCGACTCTCTCTTCTCCTTCTCCGTTCTCTCTCTTCTCCTTCTCCGTCTCTCTTCTCCTCTCCCTCGGTCTCTACCTTTCCCTTCTATTCTTATTTCTGAGCTTTATTATTCCTCCCTCCTTCTTCGCTTCTATCGCCTTCCCTCTTTCGACATTTACCTTCATCTCCTTCTTCTTCCCTCTACTTCTATTCCTTTCTCCTCTCTGTCTCTCTCCCTCTCCCATGTACATTATTGAAATAGTGTCATGTATGATAATATGATAATGATAATAATAATAATAATAATAATATAATAATAATAATAAATATAATAAATAATATAATATAATAATAAATAATAATAATAATAATAATATAATAATAATAATAATATAATAATAATAATAATAATAATATAATATAATAATAATAATGATAATATAATAATAATGATAATAATAATAATAATAATAACAATAATAATAATAATAATAATATAATAATAATAATAATAATAATAATAATAATAAAATAATAATAATAATAATAATAATAATAATAATAATAATATAACAAATAATAATAACAATAATAATAATAATAATAATAACAATAATAATAATATATAATAATGTAGTAGTAGTAATAATAACAATATAATAATGATAATAATAGTAACAATAATAATAGTAATAATAAAAGTGTTACAATGAATCTGATATGAAAGGGATATAGAATAAAGAAAATAAAAAAAGAATAGATAAAGTTGACTACTGAAGGTGATCAGATTTGTAGTCAGTTGAAACTAGAAGTTGCTTGTATTTAAGAGTAAAAAATCAGAATTGATTATAAGCTAAACTGAATTAAAACTAGCACAAATGGTGAAGAAATTAAAACCTTTTTCAATACACTGCTCATTGATATATATATATATATATATATATATATATATATATATATATATAATATATATATATATATATATATATATATATATATATATATATATATATATATATATATATATATATATATATATATATATATATATATATATATATATATATATATATATAGAATTTGAATAAATCAGAAAGAGAAAAAGCAGAAGCAGAGAAGAAAGAAACAAATTTCAAAGAGAAAAATCGAAAAATAAAATAGAAAAAAATAAGAACACGACAAAACAAGAATTTAAGAAAAATCCAAAACTCCAAAAAAGCAGAAGAAAACAAGAGAAGAAGAAGCAAAAAAAAAAAAAAAAAAAAAAAAAAAAAAAAAAAAAAAAAAAAAATGAAAATAAGATCCCAGAATCACAGAAGCAGAACAACAAACAATAAAAAAGACGATGAACAAGAGAAAACAGAAGAAGAACGAGAAGAAGAATTAGAGAAATTCCAAAAACCATAAAGTCAGGATCCGGCTTTGCTATTCGTGTTTAAGAAGCGACTTACTGGTTAAAACACAGGCGGAGGGGGGGAGGGGGGAGGGGGGAGGGGGGGGGGAGGTAAGGGGGGAGGGGGAGGGGGAGGGGAGGGGGGGGGAGGGGAAGGGGGAGGGTAAGGGGGAGGGGGAGGAGGGAGGTAAGGGGGAGGGGGAGGGGATTAGGGGGGGGGGAGGAGGTAAGGGGGAGGGGAGGGGAGGTAAGGGGAGGGGGAGGAGGAGGTAAAGGGGGGAGGGGAAGGGGGAGGGGGGAGGGAGGTAAGGGGAAGGGGGGGAGGGGAGGTAGGGGAGGGGAGGGAGGGGGGAGGGAGGGGGAAGGTAAGGGGGAGGGGAGGGGAGGTAAGGGGGGAGGGGAGGGGAGGTAAAGGGGGAGGGGGAGGGGAGGTAAGGGGGAGGGGGGGGGGGAAGGGGGAGGGGGAGGGGGGTAAGGGGGAGGGGGGGGGAGGGGGGGAGGGGAAGGGTAAGGGGGGGGAGGGGGGAGGGGGGGGAGGGGGGAGGGAGGTAAGGGGGAGGGGGGAGGGGAGGTTAAGGGGGAAGGGAGGTAAGGGGGGGGGAGGGGGAAGGTAGGGGGAGGGGTAAGGGGCAAAGAGGAGAAGGTAATGGGTAAGGGAAAGGGAGAGAATTTAAGGGTTAAGGGGCAAATGGGAGAAGGTAATGGGTAAGGGGAGAGAACTTAAGGGTTAAGGGAAAAAAGGGGAGAAAGTAATGAATAAGGGAAAGGGAGAGAATCTAAGGGTTAAGGGAAAAACGGGGAGAAGGTAAGGTGAGGGAGAGAACTTAAGGGTAAAGGGGCAATGGGTAAGGGAAAGGGAGAGAATTTAAGGGTTAAGGGGCAAAGGGGAGAAGGAATTGGGTAAGGGAAATAGAGTAAGTGGTAAAAGGTAATTTTTGGACTAATGGGAGGGGAGAACGGAAGGGGTATTAGGTATCAGGTAGTTAAAAGAGTATAAGTAACTAGTATGAGTGTAATTTCAGGCAAGGGTATAAGGGGAGGGAAGGCATTAAGAGGCTAATGGGTAAAGAGGAGGAAGTAAAGGGTTAAGAAAAAGGGAGTAAGTGTCTAATTTTGGACTAAGGGAGGGGGGGGGGGGAGGGGAGAAACTAAAAGGTATTGGGTAGTAGATAGAAACTAAGAAGTACAGACTAAGGGGCAAGGGTAAATGGTAGTACAGACTTAGACAATGACAGGAAAATAAGTACACTAACTTTTCCATTACAATCTGAGTCATAGGAAGAATAAAAAGTGGCGTAGTGTAATCTTGAACAAGAACAGTGGAAAAAGTAAGTGTTGTAGTTGTGGTCATGGGTCAAAATAGGGTAAGTAACAAGGGTTCTCGAAAAGTGGAAAAGTAAGTGTTATAGTTGTGGTCATGTGTCAAAATAGGGTAAGTTGCAAGGGTTATATTCTCGATAAAGTGGAAAAAGTAAGTGTTATAGTTGTGGTCATGTGTCAAAATAGGGTAAGTAACAAGGGTTCTCGATAAAGTGGAAAAAGTAAGTGTTGTAGTTCTGGTCCTGGGTCAAAATAGGGCAAGTTGCAAGGGTTATATTCTCGATAAAGTGGAAAATGTAAGTGTTGTAGTTCTGTTCATGGGTCAAAATAGGGTAAGTAACAAGGGTTCTCGATAAAGTGGAAAAAGTAAGTGTTGTAGTTCTGGTCATGGGTCAAAATAGGGTAAGTTGCAAGGGTTATATTCTCGATAAAGAGGGGTAAAGAGAGCACGAAATAAGTGATGTACTGCAACCTAGGGCAAGAGCACAAGCCAGCGTAAGACCAGGATTAAAGAGAAGAAATTAACACAGAGCAATTTCGAACAAAGACAGAAAGAAGCAAAGACTTAAGCCACTTACTTAAAACCCCAAAGATTAAGTAGCGTAGATAAAGCCTTAAAGACCAACCCACGTAACTGAAACCTCAAAAACCAACCCACGTAACTGAAACCTCATCGAATAACCCACTTAGTTAAACCTTCAAACACTTACCCACTTAGACATCAAAGACTAAACCACGTAGTTAAATTCCCAAAGACTAAATAACGTAAATAAATCCTTAAAGACTTACCCACCTAGTTAAACCCGCAAACACTTACCCACTTAGTTAAAACCTCAAGGACTAACCCGCCTATTACAAAGAGAAAACAATAAAAAAACAAACCTCACTAGTTAAACCCTCAAATACTTACCCACTTAGTCAAAAACCCCAAACTTACCACTTAGTCAAAAAAACCCAAAACTTACCCACTTACTTTAAAAACTCAAAGACTAACCCACTTAGTTAACCTTCGAACACTTACCCACTTAGACATCAAAGACTAAACCACGTAGTTAAAATCCCAAAGACTAAATAACGTAAATAAAACCTCAAAGACTAACCCACCTAGTTAAACCCCACAAACACTTACCCACTTAGCTAAAACATCAAAGACTAAGCCACTTTAAAAAACACTCAAAAACCAACCCACTTAGTAAAAACCTCAAGGACTAACCCGCCTATTACAAAGAGAAAACAAACAAACAAAAAAAAACCTCACTAGTTAAACCCTCAAATACTTACCCACATAGTCAAAAAAAAACAAAACTTACCCACTTAGTCAAAAAACAAAACAAACTTACCCACTTAGTCAAAAAACCCAAAACTTACCACTTACTTAAAAACTCAAAGACTAACCCACCTAGCTAAAAAAAAAAAAAAAAAAAAAAAAAAAAAAAAAAAAAAAAAAAAAAACTTACTTAAACCTCCCACAACCTCGGTTGTTGGGGGGGGGGGAGAGTTGGGGAAGGAGTGTGAGAGGGAGGGGGGGAGGGGGGCTGTAAGATAGACAAGAGGTTTGAAGTCTTGTGCAGTCACTGAGGTTGTAATTATCACGATTTAAGAATGTCTGATCGAAGCTACAGGCTCACAATTCGTAAATTAATTGGATTATCTAAAGCCCATAAATCTTTCTGATCTTCCAAGCTGAACAAGAAAGACTTCTTTGCAGGTCGAAGATTATAAATGAAGGATGGAGGTAAAAATGTGTATTTCTTAAATGTTTTTGGAATGTGAGAGAGTGTTAAGTAGAAAGTTCTGCAAGTGATAAAATGTTGGTGGATTGGTGGATAGGTTGAAAGGGGTGGGTGTGTGGGCGTCACGAATATAAATGGATAGATTAATAAATGTCTTGTGTTCATCTAGGAGTAGAGGCGTGTGTACTTAAATACATACACATACACACACGCAATCAAACATTCATATACACACACACGCACACATTCAAACACACACAAACACACACACGCAGTCAAATACACATACACAAATATGCAATCAAACACACACACAGAAACACACACACAAACAAACACAAACACACACACCCAATCAAATACACACACACACAAACATGCAATCAAACACACACACACATACACAAGAAACACACACACACACACAAACAAACAAACAAACACACACACACACACACACCCACACAAAGACGAAGAAAATCCCAACACATATTACAGAAACCAAACAAAGGAATCATGAACGAAGATAGAGACGAACGAAGGAATAAGAAATAGACAGAGAAAATCCAGAATACACACACGTAGCACAAGGAAAGAAAACCAACATCAAGAATAAAGAAGTCAAAGGATAATAAACATATAAATAAGAAGAAAAAAAAAGAATAAGGAGAACAAGAATTTAAGAATAATCCAAAAACTCATAAAAAAACAAGAAACAGGAATAAAAGAAGAAGGAAACAAAATCCCAAAGTAACAGAAGAATGAAAAGAACCAAAAAAGAAAAGTAAAAAAAAAAAAAAAAAAGGGAAGAATCCTAAAGCACAGGGTAATTCCCCCGAAAAAAAGAAAGAAGGAGAGAAAAAGTGATAATAAATAGATAAATAAAAGAGAAAAGATAATAAGCCTAAAAGAAAATGAGAAGAAAAGAAGAAAACGAAAATAAAATCCGTATTCATGCTGACAAATGTAGAAAAAGTATGAATGAGAATGAATATCATTCATGTTTTTTTTTAGAAAAGGAAATAGTAAATTTAAGAGGAGAATAAGAAAGGAAGAGATGGAACTACAACAGAATAAATCAGGAAAAATACAAACAAGGAAGAAGAATGAGAAGCCAATAGAGAAGATAAGCAGAATAAATCAAAGAAGAAAAAAAAAAAACGATAGAGTCAAAAGAAAATAAGACAAAGTAGAATAAAAAAGAAAAGAAATATTCGAGAAGACAAAATGAGAAGGAAGCAATAAACCACAGGAGAAGAAAGATAGAAAAAAAAACAAGAAGAGAGAAGAAGACAGAAATGAAAAACAAACAAAGTATTAAAACAAGAAGAAAAGAAACACAGAAATAAACAAATAAACAAAACTGGAAGAGAGAAGAAGAAAAACAAATAAATACAAGAAACAAACAGAAGAAGAAGAGATGAGAAGAATAAAAAC
>NW_020872207.1:73576-83576 GCF_003789085.1 Penaeus vannamei
ACATTAGGGCAAAAGAGAGAGACAGGGAGGGCAAAGAAGAGAGACAGAGGCAAAAAGATGAGAGACAGAGGGCCAAAATAGAGAGACAGAGAGAATTGGGGAAAGAGGACACAGTGTGGTGTGATATTATGCGTTTGCATGTGTGTTTGCATGAAATGTGTTTGCATGTGTGTTTGCATGTGTGTTTGCATGTGTGTTTGCATGTGTGTTTCATATAGATAGTATATAGATATAGATAAAACACACAAATAAGAAAATAAAGATTATGAACCATCCACGATAGTGATGAATATTAAGATGTGATGTAGATAGCATAGATGTAGAATGATAGTGTAGATATAAGATATGATGAGATAGTGATGATGTAACCTGTGAGATAATGATAGATAACATGTCATGGAATAGTGTGTGTGTGTGAATTGTGTCTGTAGTGTGATAAGGTAGAAAGAATAGTGATGTGATGACAGGAAAATACGAAAAATAAAAAAAAATGATGAATAGGATGATGTGATAAATGATGATAGATAGTGTAGATGATAAAAAAAAATATAGATAAAAAAATAGATGTATGTGTAGATGTGTTGTGAAAAAAAAAAAAAAAAAATGTGTGTGTGCCGCTGTTGTGCGCTGTAAGTTGCCGTGATGTGTGCGATGTGATGCTCGCGAAAAAATAAAAAAAAAATCTAGTGAAAAAACAAAAAAAAGAACAAAAATGATGCGTGGAAAAAAAAAAACAAACAAAAAAAAAAAAATAAAAAAAAAAAAAAACTAAACAAAAAAAACAAAAATGTGATGCAGAACAAAAAAAAAACAAAAAAAAAAACACAGAATAGATAAAAAAACAAACACAAAAAGATAGCAGATAGTAGATAGATAGATAGCGATAGATAGAGACAGATAGAAGATAAAAAAAAGAATAAAAAACCAAGAAAGAAAAAAAAAAAAAAAAAAAAGATAAAAAAAGAAGTAGACAGATTGATAAGAGTAGACATATGTGTGATGACGAATGTGATGATAGCACGCTTCGAATGATAGATGCGTCAACAAAAAAAACACAAGAATAAAAACAAAAAAAAAAAACAAAAAAAAAAAAAAAAAAAAAAAAAAAAAAAGAAAAAAAACAAAAACAAAAAAAAAAAAACCAAAACACAACATGTGTGTGCTTGTGTGTGGTGTGGTGTGCGTTGTGTGGGCTTAATTGTGCCATAATACTCTGCGTGTGTGTGCTGGTGTTGTCGTGCGTTGTGTGTGCGTGTGTGTGCGTGCCCGTGTGTGTGCGATTCGTGCATTGTGCGCGTCGTTGTGCGTGTGCATGTGCGTGTGCATGTGCATGTGCGTGTGCCATGCGCCGTTGTGCATGTGCGTGTGCATGTGCATGTGTGTGCCCGTGTGTGTGCGCGTGCATGTGCATGTGCGTGTACGTGTGTGTGCATGTGCGTGTACGTGTGTACGCATGTGCGTGTACGTGTGTACGCATGTATGTGTGCGTGTGCGTGTGCGTTTGCGTGTGTGTGTGTGTGTGTGAAACAAAGGCCCAATGAAGGTTTAAAAAAATGACAGTATTGCCAAAAATAAACTACAAAATTGCACACAATATACCAAAACACAGCAAGCAAACCCAACAAACTACCACACACATTCTATTTCCCCCTCAATTCTCCCTATCCCACTTCCCTTCAGTGAACAACCTTCCTATAGCTGCCCCACTTTATCCAATCTGTATTAGACAGGCCTATCTTATCTCAAAAAGCTTTGCTCTCCTAGACCATCTGATAGTAGGTACTGGTACACCAGATTGGCTATTTTGGTTATAAAAAAATAAATAAAAGTTTGGCAAATGTAGATGCAACAATCATATGAGATAAAATGACTTTCACTTATGACCCCTTCCTCAAACCCCCGACAACCTACAAAGATCAGCTGTTCCATTTACAGTTTTTAGAACTAAATCTAATCTAAGAAACAGAAAAAATATTCTACAGTCTGTACAAGCTTTGTTTACAGAACTGTAACACATCACTCCTAGAAGACATGGCTTTAGAGCAAACTGGCCAATAATATATTTACTCTGGGCTTTGCAAACCCCTCCTAACCTTCAGCTTTGGATCACAACCCACCAGTTGGAAACAAGTGCACTATTAAGACTTTTTTTTTTTTATTACTTAAACAAAAACAAAAAATTGAGTGAGGTACATTCCTTCATAAAGGATCACTTTCAATCAAGCAAGGGTATCAATCAAAAAATGGATAAATACGTCAAAATAATACAGCTCAAAATAAAACGTCAACTTCACTATACAATATCTAGATCTTCATAACATACAAAACACCCTAAACATAATCATAAATTTACCTTGAAGCTCTGAAGCTGAGCTGCAGTTGCAGCTGCTGCCGTGGCTTGGCTCACGTAGGGCTGATACTGTGGAATCCCAGGGTTGCCTGCAACCACTTGGTGGTTTAGGCTCTCCACATATGATGGAGGTGGATTCTGTGGAGGTATCATCTGCGGGTAACTCACTCCCGCGGTGGCACCTGGGAAAGCAGCTGATGGGGGAGGTCCTGTAGAAATAAGGAGCATCATTACATTTATTCTTTGCCTAAGGAGATAAGTTCTCCATAATTTAGTAGTATCAGCTATGCCACAAAACAATGATATAACAAGGACTAGATGCTCTACTCTTTAATCGTGTACACAGTTGGAATGACAAACTCATTACAAACACAAAAAGATATCAAATGCACTTGGAAAAAAAAAAAGCAGTCCTCTCCCAGAGAAGGAAGAAGACTGATCAAAAGGCGGAAATTTCTTCTACTATGCTGTAGCATTTTATCAATCTCTTTAGACCCTCACAGAGGCATGAGAGAGTGAGTATTCAAAAGTGAAAATCTCACCTTGACAATGATGATTTACAGATACTGCGCACAGGAGGGGACATGGGGTAACATTTCTGTCCCGCTCCTTCTAAACAAACGGCTCTTCTGGTGACAGTACTGTGCTATCCACATTGCCAAGCCTAGGTTCTCTGACTACCATATGGGGCGATGATGCAACTTTGGATGGCACCGTTTTGCACAAGAAGGCAAAATATTAGTTGTCTATAATAACTAAAACTCAACTTTTTTCTACATCACTGCTAAAACACCAATGCTAAAATAAAGCTTAAAAAAATATTAAAAAGAAACATCTTGTGGTCTAACTAAATGGGATCTTATAGAATACCAAGGAACTTAAAATGAATATAATGACAAAACTTTAACTTTCAAAGTAGGATGGTAATGGGATATATAATGGTACACAACCAAATGCCACTTTACCAAAAGAGTGAATCAAGGAATTATGAAAACTGTGCAAATAATAATAACAAACCTTAGAGTACAGTATCTTAACCCACTGCCACCAGAAACATGTAATGTCCACTGCAGTTTTCTTTTATAAATCATGTTTACATGTAAATGGCTCAACAAGTGCATAGCCAAAAAGGAGACAACAAACAGGCTTACGTGACCTCACTTGATATCCCCTTTCTTCAAATTTTTAATGCTATTACTATTGATATTATTACTATGCACATTATGATTCTTATGATGCTATTAACAAATCAACAGCCATATAAAGTTTAGACTATAACCGATAATCAAGGAAAAGGCTAAACATGTGAGATGGATAGGACTCGTAATTGACTCGTTGGTGACAACGCACTTGCAGGGCCAATATATAAACATAATTAATATATAAAACTTGCAATGGGCATGGCACCTATGTCCATGTCATCCCCATCCCCGGCAGCAGCAGGTTAACCCACAAAGCATGGTCTCTCTCAGTTTCTCTCTCATTCTCTCCTCTGATGATATTCCATTAAGTTACTTCAAGACAAGCACAAATACCATCTATACTCTCTTAATACATTAAGTTAACAGAAGCTACCAAACCAAGTGAAATTCAATAGCATTAATCATGTATATAAACACAAACTGATTTTGATTAAAAATGGTTGGAAGAGGACATTATAACCATCCAGCAATGAAGGAAAAAATTCCGATACCCTGCAGTGGGGCTGGATAGATAGCTTGATGATCAAATAAATAAATAAATATATAAATAAATAAATAAATAAATAAATAAATATATAAATTAATACATAAAGGAATCTACAAATAAGTTAAACAAATATTTTTTAATTGAAAATACGTTAAAAGTGACTTTAAAAATGGAAATGCTTGTCAAAATAAGCAAAACTGCTCTACATAATTGTTCAGAAATTTCAATACTTTGTGGGTTAATAAAGAAATTTTAGAGGTCACAGACTAATCTACATTACACTTACAATCTTTTATTTTGCAAAACTGCTAAAAATCCTTATGTTTACAAAATAAGAAATCAAACAACCGTAATAACAATGATCGTACAAGTAATAATAGCAATAGTATTGCTAATAAAATGTCATTAGTATTAGTACAATAGTAATATCCATAATAGGAGTTATAGTAATACTAACAATAACAGTAATTGTAATAGTAAGATAAAATAGCAACATTAATGACAATATCAATAATGACAGGAAAACTTGAATAATAATAATAATGATAACAAATAATAATAATAATATAATAATAATAATAATAATAATAATAATAATAATAATAAAATAATAATAATAATAAAATAATAATAATAATAATAATAATAATAATAATAATAATAATAATAGCAATGACAATGACAATGACAATGACAATGACAATGACAATGAAAATAACAATAAAACAACAATAAAAACAATAATGATAATAATAATAATAACAAAATAATAAAAATAACAATAATAAATAACAATAATAACAATAACAATAACAATAAAAATAATAAATTAAAATAATAATAAAATAATGATAATAATAATAAATAATAATAATAATATAGATAATAATAATAATAATAATAATAATAATAATAATAATAATAATAATAATAATAATAATAATAATAATAATAAATAATAATAATAATAATAATAATAATAATAATAATAATAATAATAATAATAATAATAATAATAATAATAATAATAATAATAATAATAATAATAATAATAATAAAACATCCTCTGATGTAACTAAAAATCTGTGCTTTATTTTATATTTTCTTATTTTTATTTCTCAATTCTGTCTTTTACATTTTCATTGTACTGGCTCTTATTTGTCATCTACTAAAAAACAAATCTCTTGACTGCAATATATGAAGCTCATTTTGCGGTTTTTGAAATATTACATGATTTTTTTAAAGCAAACTAAACTAAATTCAGAAAAAAATACAATGGTCCAGATATAATAACCACAGTTTCTAAACCTCACAAGAGCTGCTCCTATAATCTATATTTTCTTGTGTGTTTCCCTTTTCTTATATCAAAATTTTGACTAATAACTGCATGATCTTGTTAAAGAACATATCAATTTTCCTGTGTAACAATCTCTCATACATCCTGTGACAAAATGGTGCCATGTAGTTCAAATGTTGCTGTGGTGTCACAGGTACAGCAAAAGATTTTACGGTATTGCCAGTGAGCCATAGAGGTACTGACTTATTGAATAAAATGGATAAATTGGATATAATGTATTTATATTTCTTTGTTTTATTATTTACTGAATAATTTTCTTTTTCAAAACTGGTTTCCCTTGGCATAGACAGTGAGTACTGTTTTTAAGGCCAATAAATAATGCAGTATTTGTAATAAATTTTGGTATCTCTGCGAGATTCTTCTTATTCTGAGACAAACTAAGAGAAAATATATAAGAAAATCTAGCACATACATACACAAACACAGAAAACATCAGAGCCCACAAATAATATCTATAATATGAAAATCAAGTTAAAAGAAACACCAAACTATAAGATTTTTACCTTAACAAAAAGTCTGTGGAAATCTGTTGCTGTCATTGTATATGTATGCCTAATACATACTAAAAGCACAAAATACTGTCAAATTACAAAACACAAAAATATATATCTAATAATCTTCACACATAAAAATCCTGTAATAGAGATACTAGCATTAGGAATTTACAATCGTTCTGTATCATATCAAAAATAAATAAAGTATCAATATGTGAACAATACGCAAGCCAATGCCCACAGGACATACAGGCCGTGCCCAACATAATCTGAGTTTGTTAATTGTGTCTCAAGAGATGGCTCCATTAGTGCTTAGTCACTAAGGAGTAAGTTTACTCCTTTCTTTTGATTTTTGGAAAGATGAATTCTCATCATTTCATTATCTTTATTGTTATTAGTAATTGCAATGCATTACAATAAACATAATATCAATAACAACAATAACAGCATTGATATTAATGGCATCTAAAAAAGAAAAAAACTTTTATAGCAAATTAATGAAAAAGGCCTCTTGGTGTCTGTGCACTTGTGAAACTATCTGTGTGTAACAAAATTCACTAAAAACTAGTGGACAGTTCATAACCCTGCTATAGTTGGCTTAACCCACTGCTACATGGAAAAGGCACTGTCAGCTGCAGTTTTTTCCTGTGAATTTTATTTACACACAGATGGTTCCACAAGTGCTCAGCCAACACCCTCATCACCTCACCAATTTCCCCGTTCATTGAATTTTCAACACTGTCAATACTGTTTTTATTATTAATAACATTATGTTTATTACATTATCAGCAATGCAAATAACAAAAAATGCTTTTTTCCAAAAATCAAGTAAAAGGATAAACAAGTGAAATAAGTAGGGCTGGCAATTGACTCCTTGGTAATTACCCCAATAACCGCAATTTAAAAATTGGTTAGTGACCAGTAATGTACAGTTGGTGCACATTGGCAGCTTCCTCTGTTTATGCCAAGCTCAGTCAGTACTTAAACCTGAGTATTAGGTTCCTAGTAGTTTATGTTTTTTTCATAAAGTGCCTGTATATAATAATGACATCAAATAAAGTATGTTGCTACTATTAGAGAAAAGGAGCTCCTTTCAATGCACTGACAGTTTGGGGTATGTTATTATCTTATGCTATCTGCAATTCTGGCAAATACATTCATTGCAATATATCATGCCATCCACAGTCACTGTGTAAAGACAGTAAATAGAAACCCTGTGGACATGATAAGTATTTTTGCTATCTCATCATCAGTGGGTTATTTCTAATCTTCCTTTTATAAACTGTCAACTTACAGCAATGCTATTAACATGAACACTATAAAAGATATATTATGATGATGATATCATTTTAGGAAGACTGTATTCCATTCATTTTTTGTACACGCTTCTCTAATGAGGTTCTGGACTAGAAAAAATAGGGTACAAAAGTATTGGGGGAAAAAGCTTGCAATGTACTTCTATAAGAGTTATCAAAAGTATACTGTATTTTGTCTGTACAAAGTAACCATGCTAAATACTACTCTTCTGTAAAGCTTTGGTCTGTATAATCATATCAAACTGTGTACAAATGTGTATAAAACAAGCCTACTTCATTTCCAACACTTAATTCAGGTAAATATTTACAAGACATCCATGGATCTAACACTGGCTTCTTGCCAGGCTCTGTAACTATCAAAAAGACAGATCTGGTAGACTTCCCTGGCAATTTATTTTCAAATATGGAACCAGATCAAACAATCTTGCCAGAATATACATGGTAGAACTTTGTTGGCCTTTGCCAGAGGGTAAATCCATGGGCTATGGCAATTACTTGGCACTGGGCCACTCATGTTAAACTTCAGGTTACTGGCCTCCCATTTAAAATCACCAAGCTTTCAGGTGGGTCTGGATGTGATGCAGCAAATATAAATATAAAATTAACTGAGGGTATCCTTTAAACATATATTGTAATGCTTATTCTTTACTTTACAACCCAAATTTAACTCAGTTAATACAGTATTTCTTTATTAGAAACCATCCAAAATGCTGTCAAAATATTGTATTACTCAAAATACCATCCAAAATAACAAATATTTCATTCTTGAAGAGCTCTTTAAACTTCCACTGAATACTCAAGATATACCATTTGCACAAATATATAGAATTCAACTTTACAAACTACGTGGTAATTGTTTACAAAGTGACTGCATCCCCCTGACACTCGAGTGCATACCAGTCCAGCCAACAACCTTGGGGGCACTCCAGAGAATGCACAAACACCGCCATATCAACCAAACCCCTTGCTATCCCCTACCCGACCCCTGGAATTTCCTAACCGTGGGCTCTTCCCCTGTACTCCCACCCAGTCACCAGTCTTCTCGTGATATTTGCTGCATCCTATTTTCTTCATATATTATGTTATTCTTTGTATATGCAGATTTCATAAATGAGAGTAGCTTTTTCCTCAGTGTTCTTAGATTTCCTCCAAGCTTAATACCATTATGTAAATTTATACCAAATGTACTTTTCTGGTAATGACTTTATCAATGAATATAAAATAATCATTTCTATAAATTCATCATGTTTTCAACGTACAGAAACCAATACGAACTATAAAAATCCAAAATAAATGACTAAACAAAATGAAAATTAAATTATTCAAAACATAATAAAAGAATAGACCTAATTCCTTTTCTTAATTTCTTGGTCACATGGAAAGAAAGGGCGATAAAACACAATAAGAACACATTCAGCAATAACATGAGCTCCATAAACTGCAATCTGGTGGTGGCCAACAGAACCTCTGCCACACAGATTCCGGCAATATGGACCTTGGCCTGATTCTTTGTTTGGAAGTGCATTCCCTGGGAAGTCTACCAGCTCTGTCTAGCCAGAACCAGCCCAAGCTCTCCCACACTGAATATACATGGGGTAAGTGTGTAGGTCTTGGCCCATGGCAGAGATCCCTCATTATTCCATCAAGCAGTCCTATCCCGGACAATAATTATAACAGTTCAAGCTCTGGGTGGTGAAATAAACAACAGAAGGTTGTTGGTCTTTATTAGAGCACCAAATGCAGAGACCCCAAGGTCACTTTTGTGTAGTGATGTTCTAAAGAAGAATTGCATCACTCATGGACTTCCATTGCAGACCATGGGAAGATTCATGTGATTTGGAATAAAATACTTATAATCAAGACTTTTATTTAAAGTTACTGAAGGTGTTTTCTCAAAAATCACTTACTGAATGAAATTATCAAAAAAGGAAAGGGAAGGCAAACAAAATTAAGGTAATTAATAATTCAATCTTAATTCCATAAACTGAAAAAAAAATCCTTTAATGGTCCCTAAAAGGCCGAACCATAAGGCATCTACTTCCACTCTACTTTTGCATTGGAGGTTACTCAGTGTTTACAAAAATACAGGAGTAAATCTGCTGTACTCGTTAAGTTAATACAAAATGGCCGTTTATTTCCATAACCCGTCGGGGTTTTTTCCCGAACTCTATTGATTTCGGTTTTGAGAAGCCCATTTTCGCTCAAATTAACGAATGGATACAGTGTGATAGCGATACGACGATAGAAACCGATAGAGAAGATAAAACAGAAGAGATAGAATTGACGCGCAACAGAAACGAGTCCTCTTGCGTTAACATGTATCATTTTCTATCGTTATTTCATTTTCTCTCGATTTTCGCTCAAATTTTCTTCGTTTTTCTCCTTCGACATCGGATATCCTGGTCATTTGAGATAACACGTTGATAAGATAACGAAGGAACTGGGATATCCTTACGTAGGAGAAAATCGGCCATTGAATAAATAAACAATGCACTTCTCCCCGTCTCATTTTCGGCCTTTTTCGCACAATTCCCAATTCCTTTCGTGTCTCAACCCTCAAAAATCACAATTTCTCCCCCTGGAGAGAGAAAAACAACCCCTAAAAAAAGACAAACAATAATATAAAACCTCGCCACACCTTGCTCTCCTCTGCTCTCCCGTTCTCTCCCTTCAACATGGCATATATAAAACCCCAGACAGCAATCCCGCCTTAATCCCAGCCCGAAACGATGGTCGAAAACTTACCTCTCTTTTCCGACATGGTTACGAAAGTGGCAAAGGCGAGTGGAGAGCG
>NW_020872207.1:91076-93576 GCF_003789085.1 Penaeus vannamei
AGGCAGAAAGACAGACAGACATGCTGATCGACAAAGAATATACGAGAAGGGAGAGGAAGGCTTTGCAGTATGTAATTCTTCCACTTCTCTATTTCCTTTGTGGCTTTTCTTTTATTCCCTTCTTGCTCCTGTTTCTCTCCTTTCTCCCTCTGTCGCTCCTTCTTGACTGCCCTTCTTTACATTTTTTTCTTTATCCTTTTTCCTCATTCATTTTTTCCGTCTGTTGTATATTCTTCTTTATTTCCTTCATTTGTAATCTTCTCCAGGATTACGAAAATTGAGAAAAAAATAGAAAAAATAGAAAACAAAGAAATTGGAATCACATTATTGTTCCGTATGCTTTACGCCATGCATTCTACTTAATATGTTTCTTATTCGTTCATCTATTTATCTTCTCTATTCTTAAGTATAGTGTAGTCGTCATTACAGTCACCTATGGTTCGCAGAGACGGTAAAATCACCAGAACATCAAAATATTAAAGCGAAGGTCCAGTTTGAACCCACATGTCCATGAATAAATATACATTAAAGCATAAAAAATCAATATATGGTCAAATTTTTGGAAAGGCAATTGAAATTAAAAAAAAAAAAATCGGCGTTTTTTGTATTCTCCGCGCCCGTCGTCTGCTAAATGATTGACATCGCGAGGGATTTTTAGAAATTGGAGACCTCGCTATACCCTCTTCGGATTTATTTCAGACGTAGAGACAGATATACATTACTGTTGCTTCACTAGAGTATTTATTATTACTTCACTGGATAGAAGGAATGAATAGGAGTTCGCGGAAACATCTTTTTAAAGCAAAGGCATAACGCTTTTTTTATAGCACTCATCTTGTCATATACTATCAGCTATGTATCATGACATCGGTGTTTAGATAAGACTTATCTCTCAAGATATCTAGTGGTTATCTGTTTATGTGACACCGGGTATCGACCTATAAAAGAAAAGAAAAGAGAGAGAGAAAAGGAGGAGACGGAGACGAGTAATCGGAAGGAGAAGAAGAGGGAGAGAGGAGAGAGAGAGAAGAGAGAGAGAGAGAGAGAGAGAGAGAGAGAGAGAGAGAGAGAGGAGAGGAGAGAAGAAGAGAGAGAGAGAGGAGAGAGGAGAGAGAGAGAGAGAGAGAGAAGAGAAAGGCGGGGGAACGTAGGAGAGAACCAGAGAGGAAAGGAGAGAGACAGAGTGCGAAGGACAGATAGAGAGAGAAAGGGAAAGTTGAACAAACACGCCAAACCCACAGCTATAATGAATAATAATAATAATAATGATAATGAAAATAGATTATGAGCTTCTTCAAAGAGAGTGGGTCTGTACACCGAAGAAAAAATACGAACACAGACCTTATCGTACATAACACACGGGAAGTTATACAAAATGATATACACACTTCGGTTCCTATAGCTAATTATACATGAAGGGAAAACGCTTTTCTATTTTTAGATTCAGGTACAGGAGGCGCGCTGGTATATGAGGTTGTGGGGGGGGTGGTGGGGGGTAGCAGTACTACACGCTTGGAAATCACAAGTTTTATGACAGTGCCAATGTCAGATATGATAGCACAAGTCATGCAACAAGTTAAGCCAAAAATTGCTCAGAGGAAAGATGTGCCCTTTTTACAACTGTTTCAGAAAAAAATATGAAATTAAAATCTCATTGTGGTATCATCAAAGGGGGGGGGGGGGGGGTAGGTATAAAACAATTCCATTACAAACCTTTATAAAACAATTTCCTTTGTTTAATCCTTCATTCCAATTCATGCATGGTTTTCACAAGAATCTCTTGACAGGTCTTCAGATACGGAAATTCCTCCCCAAATTTAGACATTTCTGTTGACCTCCTTAAACATAAACTGTTACTGAACTTCATGCTCAGTATGTATGTGTGTGTGTGTGTGTGTGTGTGTGTGTGTGTGTGTGTGTGTGTGTGTGTGTGTGTGTGTGTGTGTGTGTGTGTGTGTGTGTGTGTGTGTGTCATTATTGTTTGCAACGATCTTCGTGATAAATATTTTTGTGACCTTGCCTTGCTTTGCGCCCGTGATCTTTTTGCGATAACTTATTTACAGACTGACGCTCTTTATGAATTACTTTTTTACTTTTTCTGTGAACTTGACCTTCTCGCGATAGCCTTCTGACACAGCACTTATGGCAAAAAACGGTTGTATTTTCCACTGCTATTAACCCAAGCAAGAAGAAAAAATAACAACTGCTGTTCCTACTGCTATTAATACTCCTACTACAACAATCTCTACTACTAGTATTTCTATTATTACTGTTACTACAACTATAACAACTATAACGAGCCGAGTATTCTTGGTTGAGTTCCACTTCACACCGCATGGAAAACATTTTTACATTTATGTTCAGTGATTGTCCAGAGTATATTAATTTCTTTCGCAGCATAAGTTGCGTCATAAAATTTACTACATCATTTCCGTCTCTCAGATTCCATTACATGTCAGTCACTACTCATACACAGAAAGGGTTCTTTGTTTTGAGAATT
>NW_020872207.1:111076-113576 GCF_003789085.1 Penaeus vannamei
GGGCGTCCTCGAGAGGGCGCTTGCTTGGGGCCTCTTGGGCGTCCACAAGAGAGCGCGTCGCGCTTTGCTTGGGGCCTCTTGGGCCGTCCTGAGAGGGCGCTTTGCTTGGGGCCTCTTGGGCGTCTCGAGGAGGGCGCTTGCTTGGGGCCTCTGGCGTCCTCGAGAGGGGCGCTTGCCTTGGGGCCTCTTGGGCGTCCACGAGAGGGCGCTTGCTTGGGGCCTTCTTGGGTGTCTCGAGAGGGCGCTTGCTTGGGGCCTCTTGGGCGTCCACGAGAGAGGCTTGGGGCCTCTGGCGTCCTAGAGGGGCTTGCTTGGGGCCTCTGGGCGTCGTCAGAGGGCGCTTGCTTGGGGCCTCTTGGGCGTCCTCGAGAGGGCGCTTGCTAGGGGCTTGCTTGGGGCCTCTTGGGCGTCCACGAGAGGCGCTTGCTAGGGGCTTCTTGGGCGTCGTCGAGAGGCGCTTGCTAGGGGCCCTCTTGGGCTCCACGAGAGGGCGCTTGCTTGGGCCTCTTGGGTGTCCTCGAGAGGCGCTTGCTTGGGGCCTCTGGGTGTCCTCGAAGGGGCGCTTGCTTGGGGCTCTTGGGCGTCCACGAGAGGGCACTTGCTTGGGGCCTCTTGGGCGTCGTCGAGGAGGGCCTTTGGGCCTTGGGCGTCCTCGAGAGGGCGCTTGCTTTGCGGGGCCTCTTGGCGTCCACGAGAGGGCGCTTGCTAGGGTTCTTGGCGTCGTCGAGAGGGCGCTTGCTAGGGGCCTCTTGGGCGTCCACGAGAGGCGCTTGTTTGGGGCCTCTTGGGCGTCCTAGAGAGGGCGCTTGCTTGGGGCCTCTTTGGGCGTCCCTGGAGAGGGCGCTTGCTAGGGGCCTCTTGGGCGTCGTCGAGAGGGCGCTGCTGGGCCCTTGGCTCCACGAGAGGGCGCTGCTTGGGGCCTTCTTGGGCGTCCACGAGAGGGCGCTTGCTAGGGGGCTTTCTTGGGCGTCCTCGAGAGGGCGCTTGCTAGGGGCCTCTTGGGCGTCCACGAGAGGGCGCTTGCTAGGGGCCTCTTGGGCGTCCTCGAGAGGGCGCTTGCTTGGGGCCTCTTGGGCGTCCACGAGAGGGCGCTTGCTAGGGGCCTCTTGGGCGTCCTCGAGAGGGCGCTTGCTTGGGGCCTCTTGGGCCGCGTCCATGAGAGGGCGCTGCTAGGGGCCTCAGGCGTCCACGAGAGGCCTTGCTAGGGCCTCTTGGGCGTCCTCGAGAGGGCGCTTGCTTGGGGCCTCTTGGGCGTCCTCGAGAGGGCGCTTGCTTGGGGCCTCTTGGGCGTCCTCGAGAGGGCGCTTGCTAGGGGCCTCTTGGGCGTCCTTGAGATCGAGAGGGCGCTGCGCCTCTTGGGCGTCCTGCTTGCGCTCTTGGGCGTCCACGAGAGGCGAGGGTCCTCGAGAGGGGCTGCTTGGGGCCTCTTGGCGTCCTCGAGAAGGCGCTTGCTCTTTGGGGGTCCACGAGAGGGCGTTGCTGGGGCCTCTGGGCGTTGGAGACGGCGCTTGCTTGGGGCCTCTGGGCGTCCACAGAGGCGCTTGCCTTGGCTCTGGGCGTCCTCGAGAGGCGCTTGCTAGGGGCCTCGGCGTCCACGAGAGAGCGCTTGCTTGGGGCCTGCTTGGGCGTCCTCGAGAGGGCGCTTCTTGGGGCCTCTTGGGCGTCTCGAGAGGGCGCTTGCTTGGGGCCTCTTTGGCGTCGTCGAGAGGGCGCTTGCTTGGCCTCTTGGGCGTCGTCGAGAGGGCGCTTGCTTGGGCCTCTTGGCGTTCGAGAGGGCGCTTGCTTGGGCCTCTTGGGCGTCTCGAGAGGGCGCTTGCTTGGGGCCTCTTGGGCCTCGAGAGGGGCTTGCTAGGGGCCTCTTGGGCGTCGTCGAGAGGGGCGCTTGCTTGGGGGGCATCCTGAGAGGGCGCTTGTTAGGGGCCTCTTGGGCGTCCACAAGAGGGTGCTTGCTAGGGGCCTCTTGGGTGTCCTCGAGAGGCGCTTGCTTGGGGCCTCTTGCTCCTCGAGAGGGGCCTTGCTTGGCGGTCGTCGAGAGGGCGCTTGCTAGGGGCCTCTTGGGCGTCCACAGGCGGTGCTTGGGGCTTGGGTGTCCTCGAGAGGCGCTTGCTTAGGGCCTCTTGGGCGTCCTCGAGAGGGCGCTTGCTAGGGGCCTCTTGGGCGTCCTCGAGAGGGCGCTTGCTAGGGGCCTCTTGGGCGTCCTCGAGAGGGCGCTTGCTTGGGGCTCTCTGGGCGTCTCGAGAGGCGCTTGGCTTGGGGCCTCTTGGGCGTTCGTCCGAGAGGGCGCTTGCTTAGGGCCTCTTGGGCGTCCAAAGAGGGCGCTTTGCTAGAGAGGGCGGCCTCTTGGGCGTCCTCGAGAGGGGCTTGCTTGGGGCTCTTTGGGCGGTCCTCGAGAGGGCGCTTGCTAGGGGCCTCTTGGGCGTAGGGCGGCTTGCAGGGGCCTCTTGGGCGTCCTGAGGGCGCTTGCTAGGGGCCTCTTGGGCGTCCTCGGAGGGCGCTTGCT
>NW_020872207.1:118576-128576 GCF_003789085.1 Penaeus vannamei
GCCCCGTATGCTTAAAAAACATACAAACGATTATAGGAATAAACTAGAAAACTATAATGGATGAATGATAAAATAAACCGACGTAGAAGAAACAAACAACAAACCATAAAGTTCAAATCTCAAAATGTTAAGATGATTCATAGTAAATCTTACACGCTACTTCACCCTCCCTCCCTCCTTCCCCCCCCCCCCCACCCCGATACTGGCCAGGCAGTCCACGCGCATCGCACTGTGCGACTCAACACGCTGTCGGTTTGTGCCTAATATTCATTACTCTAAGACAAGGACTATGCGGACTATGCACAAGCCGGTCTTTGGTTTCAAGGATGCACTAATTGATTTGCAACAGAATGGTGCAAATGCTGAAGAAGGAAGAATAAATCTAAGAAGAGTGTTGCAGAAAATAAATATAAAGAGGAACAGCTGGAGATGCAGAAAATGTGATAATGATAGTGTGCCTTTCGTTAAATGGCTTAAAAGTTAATTCCTCTCGTGACTTTGTGTAGAACGACGTGGAAAAAAAGCATGCATAAGAAATACATAATTACCCAGTTAATAAGTTAATAAATTATATCACAAATATAGAAGTATGTTTTCAAAGCGATGTGGAAATCGAAAGGTAACGAAGAAAAATAAGTGAAATCAGTGTAAAAAAATAATAAATAAATAAATAAAAGACTGAAATGGCGTTTCCTCCTACTCCATCCCTTTTTTCACTTTCTCCTCCTCTTCCCCATCTCCTCATTTCTATTCCTCTTCATCTCATTTTTATTTTTCCTCGCCCTCCCCTCATGCCTATATCATTTAATAACCTTTGCTGTCCTTTTACCTCCTCCCCCTCCTCCTCCTTCTTCTTCTTCACCTCCTCCTCCTCCTCTTCTTCTTCTTCTTCTTCTTCTTCACCTCCTCTCTCTTCTTCTTCTTCTTCTCTTCCTCTCCTCCTCCTCTTCTTCTTCCTCTTCATCCTCCTCCTTTTCCGCTTCTTCCTCCTCCACCTCTTCTTCTTATCCCTCTCCCACCCTCCTCCTCCTCCTTTCCCTTTTCCTCTTCCCCTCCCATTCCTCAGAGTCCGTTGACGCCCTCAAAGAGCTTGAACAGCGACATAGGACACTCCGGATAAGCCGACCAGCAGCTGCCGTAAGCTCTTCCGTAGTACTCGGCGTTGACGTAGTCGTAAAGCTCGCTGGAACTCGATCCGTAGGAGGCGCTGCAGGAGAGGGTAGACGGAGAGAGAGAGAGATATGAATGGATTAATAGGATTTAGTTAGATTTGATGGTATTTGGTTAGATTTCAATGATAAGGGGGGGATTATGATTTATAGTAAGTGGTTTCTTTTTCTTTTTCTTAATACAGTGAGAAGGTTCAACGAGCGATGAATGGATTAATAGGATTTAGTTAGATTTGATGGTATTTGGTTAGATTTCAAGGATAAAGGGGGTTTATGATTTATAGTAAGTGGTTTCTTTTTCTTTTTCTTAATACAGTGAGAAGGTTCAACGAGCGTGGACACTTCACATACGAAAAAAATGTGGAATCAAAATAAACGCATTAAAGAAAACGGAGCATCGAGAGGGGAAACTCACGTAAGGACGATGTTGATGATCTCTCCGAATAGCCCGTCGTCTCTCAGAGGAGATTCGGCGACTTCACACACAGCCCGAAGTAGACATGACTTTCCGTTTAGTCCGAACCTGTGCATGAAAGAGAGAGTGAATTGACTTTTTTTTATTTCTATAATGTTTATGGCGTCCAAGACAAGTCTGCTTGTTGAATATTGCTCTGATGTCGCCTTATCATCTGATGATTTTATATGCTGCATTTCTAGTTTGACAACGACCCTGAATTCAGAATAATACACTGTCTTCGAGAGTGTATGTGTGTATGTGTGTGTGTGTGTGTGTGTGTGTGTGTGTGTGTGTGTGTGTGTGTGTGTGTGTGTGTGTGTGTGTGTGTGTGTGTGTTTGAGTGTTTGCGTGTGCGTGTGTATGCGTATGTTTGTGCATGTGCGCGCGTGTGTGTGTGCTTGTGTGTATACGTATGCTTGTGCGTGCGTGTCTGTGTGAGTGTACTTGTGTGTATGTGTATACTTGTGCGTGTGTGTGTGTGTGCTTGTTTGTATGCGTATGCTTGTGCGTGCGTTCGTGTGTGAGTGTACTTGTGTCTATGCATATGCTTGTGCGTATGTGCATGTGTGTACTTGTGTGTATACTTCTGCTTGTGCGTGTGCGTCATCCGATTGAACCAGACGTATCAACCCACCTGCTCAGGGTATCGATGAGCACGGAGTAGATGCCCATGCGGTCGTCATCCATTCGCCCGGAGTAGGAAATCTGAGTGGCGTTGGGCAGCTTGATGGTGAAGGGGAGTTCGATGTCGAGGTAGCCAGCTGGGAGGTCGGGGAGAAGGGGATGTGTTAGATTTTTTTTTTTTTTTTTTTTTATGAAGTGTTGGTTGATTTGGGCGTATAGAAAATGGTTCCGTAGGGAAAAAAATGGATTTGTGTGTGCGTGTGTGTGTGTGTGTGTACGCACACACACACACACAAATCCATTTTTTCCATCTTAACATGGATCTATATCTGTCACTGCTAACAGAGCAAACTATTTTTCGGCGAGGAACAATCTTTCAGCTTTCATATATATATATATATATATTATATATATATATATATATATATATATATATATATATATATATATATATATATATATATATATATATATATATATATACATATACACACACACACACACACACACCACACACACACACACACACACACACACACACACACACAACACACACACACACACACACACCACACAAATATATATATATATATATATTATATATATATATATATATATATATATATATATGCATATATGTATATGTGTATATGTATATGTATATGCATACAGATTTACACACATACATATAAACAAATATACATACGTACATACATATACATATGTACATGTACGCATACATACGTGTGAGTGCATATGAGTTATCCTTTTAAGATAAATAAAACTTTTTTCCGGAAGTGTCCACATAATTATAACCATAAAGGTTATTTTGTTATGCTAACAGACAGGGGGGCGGCCTTGGGAGCATCCGTTCATTATATCAAGCGCGCGGTAAATACATCATAATTATACACACAATTATAGATGAGTTTTACAATCTTTACATTCCTCTCGGTCACACTTCTTTTTCCTTCTTTCTCCTGTTCTTCTGTCCTTCTCTTTGTTTTTATTCTCCCTCTTTCTTCGTCTCTCCCTCATTCTCACTTATATCCTGATTTTTTTTTTTTTTTTTCACCTTCTCTCCTTCTCTTTCTTTTTCCTTTTTTTCTCTTTTCGCTCCTCCTCCTTCACCTCCTCCTCCTCTTCTTCTTCTTCTTCTTCTTCTCTCCTCCTCCTCCTCCTCCTCCTCCTCCTCCTCCTCCTCCTCCTCCTCCTCCCTCCTCCTCCTCCTCCCTCCTCCCCTCCTCCACCTCCTCCACCTCCTCCACCTCCTCACTCCTCTTCTCCTCCCCCTCCTCCTCCTCCTCCTCCTCCCTCCTCCTCTCCTCCTCCTCCTCCTCCTCCTCCTCCCCTCCTCTTCCCCTCCTCTCCTCCTCTTCCCTTCTTCCTCCTCCCCTCCCCCTTCTTCCTCCTCCTCCCTTCTTCTCCTCTCTTCCCCCTCTTCCCTTACACTCGCTCCTCTGTGACATCACCGGGAAGAGATTTTGATCAAGTCATCACCCAGGAGGAATGACGTCACGCTATTCATCATTTCCGCGTACCTCACATCAGTCCCCCCCCGCCCAGCCAGGTCCCCCCCCCCGCCCAGCCCAGGTCCCCCCGCCCCCCGTTCCGCCTCTTCATGGGTCATTTCTTAAAGATGATTTTTTTTTTCTCTGACGCGAGAGAATTGCTTGCACGGCGCTGGAGATGATTGGTTGGTGATGATGAGGGTGATGATGGTGTTGATGATAGTGGTGGTGATGGTGATGGATATGGTGTAGGTGGCGATGATGTTGGTGATGGTGATGATGGTGGTGGTCATGATGATGGGGATGGTGATGATAATAATGAAAATAGTGACAATAACGATAACAATAACGAGAACTACAATGATAAGGAAAAAGGTGATAGTAATAATAATACTGACAGTACTGATGAAACAATGATAATAAACATGATGATAACGATACTAACGCAATAAATAAAACAAAGAAATATTCACACTTGAATAATTACATTAAAATCACCTCTTCCTCAAGTACCCTGCTGACGTCCGTGCTTCCTCATTTCGCAAAAGTAATGAATACTCTAAAAAAAATAATAATAAATCCTGGATCCGCATCACCAATGAATTTCAGTCGCTTCTAAGTTGGGCTAAGACACATCTGGCAAGAAGTTCACGAAAATCTGTTCATAACTTTTTTTAATTCTTCTGCTAACCAACTAAGCAACAAACTATCCAACGAGATCAAAAACATAACCCGTTTGGCAAAGGTAATAGCAATAAGAATAACAATAATGCTATAGTGTAATTATGATGATAATAATATATAATAATAATAATAAATAATGATAATGATAATAATATAATAATAATAATAACAATAATGTAATAATAACAATGATGGTAATCATAATGATAATAATAATAACAATAATGATAATATAATGATAATATTATAATAAAAAAACACTACTATAATAACAATAATGACAATGATAATAATGGAAATCAGACACTGAAAATCCGGATGACGAGAAACTGTACAAGAAAGAGCATCTAAATTGTACGAATCATTTCCATAAATCGTAAGTACTGTCATGTCGCCGTAAGTACTGCCATGTCTATCTAAGTACTGTCATGTCATCAAAAGTACCGTCATCAGCACAGAAGTCATTTCAAATATGCAAATAACTTGAGTAAAAAAGGGGAAGAGGGAGAGAAGGAAGGGAATGGTGAAGAGAGGGGAGGAGGGAGGGAGAGAGAGAGAGAGAGAGAGAGAGAAAGAGAGAGAGAGAGAGATAGGGGGTGGGGGGGGTGGAGAGGAAAGAGAGGGGAGGAAGGGAAGGATGAGAGAGAGAGTTTAAGACAAAAGTCCACAAAATCTCAAGCTTCGTCTCTTACTCTCTTTCTCTCCCTCCCCTCCCTTCTCTCCCTCTCCCCTCCCTCCCTCTCCCTCCCTCCTCCCTCTCTTTCTCCCTCCTTCCCTCCTCCCCTCCCTCCCTTCCTCCTCCCCCTCCTCTCTCTCCCCCCCTCCTCCCTCCCCTTCCCCCACGTGGTCTCATGAAGCCTCGCTGATCTCAGACATCGAGCATCACGTGACCGACAGATGTCACCGGGAAGGAAGTCAGCCACGTGTGACTTGAGGCAAACAGCTGATCATCTTGTGGTGGAGGAAGAGTTGTCAAAATATTCTCTCCCTCTCCTTCTATAAACTCCAACTCCTCCTCCCCCTCCTCCCCCTCCCCCCCTCTCCTCCTCCCTCCTCCTCCTCCCTCCTCCTTCCTCTTCTACTCCTCCTCCTCCCTCCTCCTCCTCCTCCCTCCTCCTCCTCCTCCTCCCCCTCCTCCTCCTCCTCCTCCTCCTCCTCCTCCTCCCCCTCCTCCTCCCCCTCCTCCCTCCTCCTCCTCCTCCTCCCTCCTCCTCCCCCTCCTCCCCCCTCCTTCCCTCTTTTTATTCGTTTCTTTATATTTTCTTTTGTGTATTTTTTTTTTTTATTTTATTCAGTTCCGTTTTTTTGTGTCATTCTTCCATTTTTTTCTTTTCTTTCTTCTATTATTTTCTTCCTATTTCTTTCACTTTTTTTTCTTTCCATCCACCTTTTCATTCCTCTTCTTCTTTCTTAATTTTTCTTTTCCTTCTTCTTCATCCTGTTCTCCTTGTTCCCCTTCATTTTATTCTTCTTTCTCTTTTCCTTTCTTACTTTCTTAGTCTTTTTTTACTAGTCCTACTCTCCCCTCATCTTCTTTCTTATTTATTATTCATTTTTCTCCTTTTTCGTCTTCTTTTTCTTCGTCTTTTCTTTTCTTCTTCTTCTTCTGTTGTCTTCTTTCTTCTTTTTCTTCTTTCTTCTTCTTCTTTCTCTCTTCTTCATCTTCTCCTCCTTCTTCTTTTCTTCTCTTTTCTTCTTCTTCTTCTTCTTCTTCTTCTTCTTCTTCTTCTTCTTCTTCTTCTTCTCTCTCTTCTTCTTTCTCCTTCTTCTTCTTTTCTTCTTTTCTTCTTCTCCTTCTTCTTCTTCTTCTTCTTCTTCTTCTTCTTCTTCTTCTTCTTCTTCTTCTTCTTCTTCTTCTTCTTCTTCTCTCTTCTTCCTCCTCTCTCCTCCTCCTCCTCCTCCTCCTCCTCCTTCCCCCCACCTTCCTAAACCACACCCTTTCAGTGAGCAAAGTCTTAAAGTGTCAGTAAACTTTCGATGCATAAGCTATTTGGGAAAAAAAGGGGCTGTTATTTGGCCTAACTGGCACCCTCCGTGAGAAAAAAAATAACTTGACGTTTCATTACTGTGTGTAATTGTCTGTGATATGGAATCATGGGGAATAGGGAGACCGATAGACGTCGTAGATAAACGGACGGGTGAGAAAGATGGGGGAAGGGAAAGAGAGAGAAGGGGGGGAGGGAGGGAGAGGAGAGGGAGAGGGAGAGGGGGAGGGGAGGGGGAGGGAGAGGGAGAGGGAGGGGGGGGGAGGGGAGGGGAAGGGGGAGAGAGGAGAGAAGAGAGAGGAGAGAGAGAAGAGAGAGAGAGAGAGAGAGAGAGAGAGAGAGAGAGAGAAAGAAAGAAAGAAAGAAAGAAAGAGAAAGAAAGAAAGAAAGAAAGAGAGAGAGAGAGAGAGAGAGAGACAGAGATAGACTGACAGACAGACGGGTAGAGACAGACAGACAGACAGACAGAGACAGACAGCGAAAGACAAACACACACACAGAACAAGAGAGATACACACACACATTGCGTATCATAAATCCATGTCCTTCGTGTTCCATTTGCTTTCATCCAATCTTTAACTATTTCTTAACTCCCGCTTTTATTCGAAAATAAGTCCAATTTATCACAAATGACACACATTCATAGCAGGTTTATAAGCAGTGTGGTCAGATTTGTACTGCATTTAACATAGTGTTTCATGTAGGTTAACTGACCGTGAAATAAGTACATTAAGGTAGACAAGTATGATTAAAGACTATTATTATCCCGTGTAATTAACATGATTTTCAGCATTATAATCCTACATTAGGAGAAATGACTCAGAGGTTAATGTACTGCAAGAATGTGGGTATGAAAATGACGAATATCATTATCGTTATTATTATCATTATTATTATTATTTTTTATATTATTATATTATTATTATTATTATATTATTATTATTATTATTTATTAATATTATCATTATCATATCATCATCATCATAATCATCATCATCATCATCATCATCATCATTATTATCATTATAATCATTATAATTATTATTATCATTATGATTATTATTATTATCATCATCACTATTAGTACTATTCTCATTATCACTGTTATTGTTATTATTCTCACAATCATCATTATTATTTTATTATTATTATCATCATAATTATTATCATTGTTATTATTATCATTATTAGTTGTATTATTACTATAGCGTTATCATCATTGTTATTGTCATCATAATTATTATCATTGTTATTATTTTTTCAATATCATTATCATTATCTTTAGTATCACTAAACATTACTACTATCATTCTCACCATATACAAAAGACATCTATCTATCCATTGAACTATCAGTCTATCTATCTAGTCATCCACCTGTCTATCATATATCTATCACATGTCTATCATATCACTGCATATATACCTGTATACATGCAATGCATCTATCGATCTATCTATATGATTTCGACGTTCTTGTCATCTATCTTATTCCTGTATTTATCTAATTCCTGTTTATTTATATATTCTATATAGATGCTACGTATATAATACTAAAAAAATAACGTTTATTAAATGACATGTCTTTGTTGCAACGACAATGTAGGGAGCAAAAAGGAAAAAGGGGGGATGGAAAATGCTTGGAAATGTAATGATGTACAAACAAACATACTCCACAGTAAAAAAAGATGATAATAATAATGGGTTTCTAGGTCGCTAAGGAAGATGGGTTTGTGTATTACATTTTTTTTAAGATCTAGAACATCCTCTTTGGTGTCCAGATGATGTAGGTAAGTGTGTGTTTGTTTTCCTTGTTGTATTTTTTTGTTGAATCGGGGTAGAGGAGAGGGGGGGTCGGGGGGGTGATTTGGTTGGGTTCGTGAAAAAACGATATGCAAATTTTATATGAATACATATATGAATGTGTGTGTTTGTATGTATATGTATATTATATATATATATATATATATATATATATATATATATATATTATATATATATATATATGTATGTGTGTGTGTGTGTGTGTGGTGTGTGTGTGTGTGTGTGTGTGTGTGTGTTGTGTGTGTGTGTGTGTGTGTGTGTGTGTGTGTGTGTGTGTGTGTGTGTTGTGTGTGTGTGTGTGTGTGTGTGTGTCTATATTTATATGTGTGTGTGTGTGTGCGCGCGCGCGTACGTGTATGTGTACATATAAGTTTATATGTGACAACAGAGTTTCTTTTTTTTTAATAATCTATAAAAGAATTTTTTTTAACAAAAGCGGTCACTTGCTCTCCATCATGATAAACATTCTTCTGGAAAAATCCGGTCATCTTAGTCATCGGCCTGAACGCAGCCAGCCTCGGGGGGGGGGGGGGGTCGCATAGCTGTGGCTTCGTGCTGTGGTCCTCGGGGTGCATTTCTATCTGTGTGTGTGTGTGCTTGTCTGTCTGTCTGTCTGTCTCTGTGACTGTCCTTGAATGTTGTAACAACAGGAAACAATATTATTATCATTATCCTCATCATCATTATTATTATTATCAAGAGAGCGTCATTATACTATAAGAGAGTAATAATATTATTGAATTTGATAAGACTGATAATGATGGTAACGATAATGATAATAACATTGATACTAGTGATGTTAATAGGAGTAATGATGATAACAACGACAACGACAATAACAGTAATTATCATGGCAATAATAGTAATGATCGTAGTAAAAATAGTAAGAGTGGTTGTTATAGTAGTACTGCGTTATTATCATTTCTGATATATTATTCTTATCGTTATCATCATTATCATTATCGCTAGTATTATCAGTAATGAGGATAGTAATAATGATAATACCAATAATGATAATAAAAATAAAAATGATGTTGATAATTATGATAACGATAAAGATAATCATTATTATTATTTTTTTTATTATCATTATAACGACAATCACTTATTACTCTTATTATTATTATCATTGATATTTTCATTATCCTTGTCATTACAATCTTTATTATCATCATTACAATTACTATTGTTATTATCATTATCATTGTATTATCAATTTTATTATCATTATTAATTCTATTATCATTATATTTGCCGTCCTTATTATCATTATCGTCATCAGTGTTATCATTGATTTTGTTATCGTTATCACCATTATCATAAATATTATTATTATCATGATCATTATTGTTATTATTACTATTTCTATTATTGTTGTTCTTGTTTTCAATAAGGATGATACTAATAATGACATCAATGTCATTTTTATTATCATCATCCTCGGTGATAATAAAGATAATGACCATGATACTACTATCAGAAGGAAAATAGTAATCTAAGTATGGAAAGACTGAAAAAAAATTAAAAAATAAATAAAAAAAGAAAAACATTCCCCCAGGGAGCCGCACTATAAACAGCGCCCATTACCACGAGCCAATGGACCGAGCAAAGATCCGAGGGAAAAAAAGGTTTGATGTGATAAATAATAGATCTAACCAATCAATTACCCAATTATCTAAGGTGTTGACTGCGATTAATGACTGGTCAGTTAAAAAAGCAAGTTGAAAAGTTAGAAGAAACGTATGAA
>NW_020872207.1:150144-152644 GCF_003789085.1 Penaeus vannamei
CACACACACACACAAACACGCGGCACACACACACACACACACACAGACAGAGAGAGAGAGAGAGAGAGAGAGAGAGAGAGAGAGAGAGAGAGAGAGAGAGAGAGAGAGAGAGAGAGAGAGAGAGAGAAGAGAAGAGAGAGAGAGGCAGCTCGCCAAACCCAGAGTCCCTTCACAAGACCTCCTCCTCCCTTCGTCCCAATTAACTGAATCAGTGTGTGAGAGCGCGTGCGGTGCATTCGTCATTACGTCACTATTAAGCAAAGTAATGAGGTGGGTGAGTCCCTTGTGTGGGTCATTAAAGATTCTAATGGGAGAATATAGGTCTATGGCGTGAGGGCTGTTGTTTTTTTCGTCTACCGTTTTCTATGAGTTTTATTTTTCTGTTTGGTTTTCTGGGTAGTTTGAATCTTTTTTTTTTCTTTCTTTCTTTTTTTCTTTTTTCTTTTCTTTTCTTTGGTTGCATGTTTATTGTGAGCCAAGAGGAACGAATTTAGCTCTTTCTTGTGTATCATTGTTTTATTTGTTTATTCTTATTCTTTTTTGTGTTTTGGTCTTCTTCTTTTCTTCTTTTCTATTTTCTGCCCTTTCGTCTTGGCTGCAATGGATATTTTTTGTGTTTTTCTATTTTTTCTTGTAAATTGGTCCTTTATTTTTTTATTTATTTTTTTTATTTCATGAACGAAAACGGGATTGTTGAATCAGGAATTCACCTTTACCTCACACTCTTCTTTCTCTTTCTCTCTCTCCTTCTCTCTCCTCTCTCTCTCCCTCTCCCTCTCCCCCCTTCTCTCTCCTCTCCCTCTCCCCTCTCTCTCTCTCCTCTCCCTCCCTCTCCTCTCTCCCTCTCCCTCTCCCTCTCCCCTCCCTCTCCCTCTCCCTCCTCTCTCCCCTCTCTCTGTGTGCTGTGTAGTGAAGCGGTTAACCTGTTAGTCTAGTAATCTTGCTGACCTGCGTTCAATCCCGCGCGCTGCCAGTGGATGGTCACCTCAAAATCCCAAAGGGGAAGTCAAGCAAATAAACAAAACTTTAAATTTTAAATCTCACTCTCTCTTCTCTCTCTCTCTCTCTCTCTCTCTCTCTCTCTCTCTCTCTCGTCTCTCTCTAACTTCTTCTATTTTCATTTTCACTTCCTCCCTTTCTTTCCTTTATTACGTTTTATTCCCTTTCCGTTTTCTTCGCAGAGCGGTGTAAGGGATACGTATATTTTCTACTCCTCCTCTTCTTTTTTTCCTCTTTCATTTCTCCGCTTTATTTTCGTATTTGATATCTTGTTATCTTTTGTGTCTCATTTTCTCCCTTCCTCTTTATCTTTGTTTTTTATTGTTTATCTATACATTTACTTTTATTTGTCGGGGCGTTTTTTTTTTTTTTTTTTTTTTTTTTTTTTTGTAGGTGCGTATCCCTCCTCATCTTACATATCTAACATTTGATTAATTCTTCTTCCTCACTTTTTTTAATAAAATTGGAAGAGAGAATAATATTTTTTTTTTCTCTTTTTCCCTTTTCCAGCGTGTTTGTTTGTATAAACCTGTAAGCGTTTTTGTTTTTCTTTAATGTAAATCTTTTCGTATTCTACATCACTTCCTATTCGTTTTCTTTTTTCTATTTAATGATCATATTTCAGTAAATTCAGGTATTTCTGAAGCATATAATTTTTTTTTAGCATATTAATCAATTTCTTTTGTATCTTTGTCATGTTTGTAAATTCACCTAATTTTCCTTATTCTGCAATTCATCTTTATATTTTTTGAAATTCTCTTTTATCTCTCCTTTCTTTGGTCTTTTTCGTCCTCACTTTTTTTTCTCTTCTGCTCTTTTCATTATTAATTTTTTTGTTTTCCTGCTCCTCTTCCTTTTTTCGTCATTGTTATTATTATCATTATCATTATTATTGTTACTCTTATTGCCATTATTCTTTTTAATGTTATCATAATTATTTTTATTGTTATTACCATCGTTATTATCATTATCATTGTTGTTGTTATTAATATTATTATCATTATCATCATCATTACTATTATCATTATCATAATCATTATTGTTATTATAATTATCATTATTACTATTATTATTATTATTAGTGTTATTATATTATTGCAATTATTCATTACTGTTATTATTTTTAACATTATTATCATCATCAATATTATAATTATCATCATTACTGCTTTTATTATTATTGCTATTATTATTACTATTATCATTATTATTATCATAAACATTATTATTCTTTTCACTGCTATAATCATCATTATCATTTCATTATTATGACCATTGTTACCATCATCATGTTCATCATCATTATTGCAATATCATTGTCACCATCATTAGCCTTAACATTATTACCTACTTTCCTAATCATAATTTTTTTCATTATCATCATTTTTGTTGTTATTATGATTGTCATTATTATCATTACAATTATTATTACTATTACTACTATTATCATTACTGTTACTATTATCATTTTCATTATCATTATCATTATACCGATATTATC
>NW_020872207.1:167644-171095 GCF_003789085.1 Penaeus vannamei
CTTTCCCAAGAAGCCTCACAAGAAAACCTGTAATCAATAGACATACATCCCCAAGAAAAATTCCCTACCTCCCCCCCCACCCCTAAAAATTCCCTACTCCTCACCCACACCCAAAATTCCTACCTTCCCCACCCACCAAAAAAATTCCTATCCCCCACCCACCCCCAAATCTTCCCTACCTCCCCCACCCCAAAAATTCCCTACCTCCCCACTCACCCCAAAAATCCCTACCTCCTCCACCCATCCCAAAAAATTCCCTACACCACCCCAAAAAATTCCCTACCCCCCCACCCCCAAAATTCCCTACTCCCCACCACCCCAAATCTTCCCTACTCCCCACCCACCCCAAAAATTCCCTACCTCCCCCACTCCACCCCAAAATTCCCTACCTCCCCACCCACCCAAAAAATTCCTACCCCAACCACCCCAATCCTACCTCCCCTATTCCCACTCCCCAAATCTTCCTACCCCCCACCACCCCAAAAATTCCTACCTCCCCCACCCACCCCCAAAATTCCTACCTCCTCACCCACCCCCCAAATCTTTCCCTACCTCACCCACCCAAAAAAATCCCCTACCTCCCCTCCCACTCTCCAAATCTTCCCTACCTCCCCCACCTCACCCCAAATCTTCCCTACCTCTCCCACCCACCCCAAATCTTCCCTACTTCCCCCACCCACCCCACCACCTCCCACCCACCAATCTTCCCTACCTCCCCCACCCACCCCAAATCTTCCCTACCTCCCCCACCCACCTCCAAATCTTCCCTACCTCCCCCCACCCCCAAATCTTCCCTACCCCACCTATCTTCCTACCTCCCCACCACCCCCCAATCTTCCCTTACCTCCACCCAACCCAAATCTTCCCTACCTCCCACCCACCCCCCAAATCTTCCCTACTCCCCAACCCACCCCCCAAATCTTCCTACCTCCCCCCACCTCCAAATCTTTCCTACCTCCCCCACCACCCCAAATTTCCCTACCTCCCCCACCACCCCCAAATCTTCCCTACCTCCCCCCAACCCACCCCAAATCTTTCCTACCTCTCCCACCCACCCCCAAATCTTCCCTAACTCCCCACCCACCCCAAATCTTCCCTAACTCCCCCACCATCCCCAAATCCACCTCCCCACCCACCCCAAATCTTCCCTACCCCCACCACCCCAAATCTTCCTACCCACCCACCCCCAAACTTCCCTACCTCCCCCACCCACCCCCAAATCTTTCCCACTCCTCCCACCCACCCCCAAATCTTCCTACCTCCCCCACACCCCAAATCTTCCTACCCTCCCCCACCACCCAATCTTCCCTAACCTCTCCCACCCCCCCCAAATCTTCCCTACCTCCCCCACCCACCCCAAATCTTCCCTACCTCCCCACCCACCCCAAATCTTCCTACCTCTCCCCCCCACCCCCAAATCTTCCCTACCTCCCACCCACCCCCAAATCTTCCCTACCTCCCCACCACCCCCAAATCTCCCTACCTCCCCACCCACCCCCAAATCTTCCCTACCTCTCCCCCACCCACCCCCAAATCTTCCCTACCTCCCCACCCACCCAAATCTTCCCTACCTCTCCCACCCACCCCCAAAATTCCCTCTCCCACCACCCCAAATCTTCCCTACTTCCCCCACCCACCCCCCAATCTTCCCTACCTCCCCACCCACCCCCAAATCTTTCTACCTCCCCCACCACCCCCAAAATTCCCTACTCCCCCACCCACCCCCAAATCTTCCCTACCTCCCCCACCCACCCCCAAATCTTCCCTACCTCCCCCACCCCCCCCCTATCTCCCCACCCCCCCCAAAAATTCCCTCTCCCCCACCACCCCCAAATCTTCCTACCTCCCCATCCACCCCCACAAATTCCCTACCTCCCCACCCACCCAAATCTTCCTACCTCCCCCACCACCCCAAATCTTCTACTTTCCCCATCCACCCCCACAAATTCCCCACCTCCCCTCCCACCCCATAAATTCCCTACCTCCCCCACCCACCCCCAAATCCCCCCCCCAACAACTCATCCTGTCTATCACCTATAAAATCAACGTGTCAATTTAGTCACAAAATGTTTTTTAATCTCAAAATATTCAAAATACAATCACGGTTAAAACTCTTGTCAAACCTGTTTCGAATTCCGTTTCGAAAATTCGCTTAATACCCCACTTTTTGTATAGAGTAAAACAGATTCGAAGCTTCAATTAATTAAAAGACTTTTGTCTGTCACTCTCCCATTTGTAAAGAAGGTTAGGTTTCTGTAACACGTGAACTATAAGATATGTATGAGGCTGATATTAATGCTTGATTAAAATTTCTGTGGCGAATGTATTTTGCAATTAAATAATGATTGATTGAAAGTTGTGTTCTCTCTCCAGAATATTTCTTTTGATACTCTTCTTGTCTATCTATTTTATTTTTGTTTATCTTTCCACCTCTTTCTCCTCCCCGTCTTTCTCTTTTTTTTCTCTCTCTCTCTCATTCTCTCTCTCTTTCCTTCCTTCCTCTCCCTCTCCCCTCTCCCTCTCTCTCTCTCTCTCTCTCTCTCTCTCTCTCTCTCTCTCTCTCTCTCTCTCTCTCTCTCTCTCTCTCTCTCTCTCTCTCTCTCTCTTCTCTCTCTCTCTCTCTCTTCTCTCTCTCTCTCTCTCTCTCTCTCTCTCTCCTCTCTCTCTCTCTCTCTCTCTCTCTCTCTCTCTCTCTCTTCTCTCTCTCTCTCTCTCTCTCTCTCTCTCTCTCTCCTCTCTCTCTCTCCTCTCTCTCTCTCTCTCTCTCTCTCTCTCTCTCTCTCTCTCTCTCTCTCCTCTCTCTCTCTTCTCTCTCTCTCTCTCTCTCTCTCTCTCTCTCTCCTCTCTCTCTCTCTCTCTCTCAATCCAACCTAAAGCCCTCTTTTTCTGATAAACACGTTCGCATTTTTTTGCCCTTTTTTATGAAGTATTTCTCCCATTTACCCATTTCTCAGTTAGGTAGCCACCCTTCGTAATAGCAGCTACTCTGTCATCTTCACTCCTTCCCATGCAATTACGGTGCTAACTTGCGGTCGGCCATTGCGTTTGGTAAACTCACTGGCTTTTACCTCTTGTTTCACGTATAGCTATGTCTATGTGTGTGTACGGAGGGGGGAGGGGGGGAGGGCGTGTGCGTGGGTGTGCTTTTTTTCCATCGTCCATTTTCTCCTCTTTTGCTTTTAGTTACACATTATATTCGTATTATTCATCCTTTGAATTGTGTGTTTAGATTCAGATATTTGTTTTATAAATATAAATGTGTGTGTGTATATTATATATATATATATATATATATATAATATATATATATATTATATATATATATATATATATATATATATATATATATATATATATATATATATATATATATATATAATATATATATAATATATATATATATATATATATATATATATATATAATATATATGGTATGTATGTATGTCCTA
>NW_020872207.1:171195-188695 GCF_003789085.1 Penaeus vannamei
CTTCCACTAGAACCATTGGTCATAATGATTTAAGGCAATGAAAAAATGTCGAATTAATTTTTTTGATCCTGACGCAGCTTTCCATGTAATTAAGCTAAAAATATATATGAATTTATTTACCATATTCAGATATGATGCGTAATTAAGAGGACCTAGTTATATCTTCTCTAATCATGATCCTTCATTTTATGATTATTTTATGTTTATTTGCTATGTGTTATTTGTAAAGAGACAGACAGACAGACAGAGACAGAGCCAGACACAGATACTGAGAGATAGAGAGAAAGAGAGACAGAGGTAGAAATAGAGAGACAGACAGAGACACAGAAAGACAGGCAGAAACAGAGGGACAGCGAAAGAGAGGTAAAGCGAGACAGCGAGGGAGAAAGAGACTGATATAGAGAGACACACACAAACAAAGAGAGACAGAGAAAGCAAGGGAGAGAGAGAAGGAAAAGAGAGAGAGGTGGTATGGTAGCCTCGCTGAGACAGAAGGAGAGACATGGAAGAACAAAAGAGAGGGAAGATGAAAAAGCAGAGGGCGAAAGAACAGACAGAGATATAAAGCGATAAAAGAAAGGGAAATAGAGAAGCAGAGATCGAAGGAATGGACAGAGGGATGCCCAGGGGGGCGAGGAGGGCGGAGAGACACTCACACGGCGCAGGCAGGGTCACTGGGCCACAGGGGGATGGTGGCCATGTCGTGGTCCAGCTCTGGCCATCGCGGCTCAGGCAGCGGCTTCGGCATCGCTGGGGAACAAAACGTTCGATGTTGATCGTTTGGCATTTCCGTTTGGGAGGAAAATGGTCTTAGCTTAATACCTTTTTTAGACTTTCCTCAACTTGAGAGTGGAAGCATTAGGTTGCTGGTGATTGACATCAACTCGTACCTTTCCCTCGCAAGTGAAAAAGTGCAATCACACGCGCATACTCAGTCACGCAGCCTTTCAAATGCAACGTCCGCGACATGCTCACGCTCAACGAAAAGTCCTCATCAACAGCATACATGTATACGTACAATTGCCACCTTCTTACTTTTCCAGTCGATGCCCGATCGGTCCTCGCGGTCCTCGGCCACAGACGCACCCGCCGAGGACACTCCCGGGGGCGAAGGAAACAAATCTGGAACGAGGCGGATGTTTTCTGTGCCCTGAAGGATGCAGGCGACTCTGAAACGATGTGAAGAAATGTTATCTACGTGAACTTCAGACTGATGTGCTTGTGAATGGTGTCACATGCATTTGGGACCGTAGCGAGAGCCCCATTGAGAAAATATATGTCGACAAGGTCAGAGGAAGAACAAAACTATTCTTCAAGAACTGACATGAAGTGAGCTAATTCAACCGGCATAAATAGCAATACTTTTTAATCCATTTTTGCAAATAATGATGGCATTCCGCAATGACACTATCTCAAGAAGGAAAAACAATCCTTCATAGGGCCCTGTTATCGCAAACGACACGAGAACACTCGCGGAGAACTCGCGGCCTCCCATAGACCCCGCCATGCCACCACCTCCACCTTCAAGAAACGTGAACCGACGATTTTCTAATAGACTAAAGCACACGAACCCAAACCACTTCACCAAAACAATCAAATGAGGAAAATAAGAACCAAATAATCTTACAGAAACAGGACGCCGACGCAAGAAAGCGCCCAAACAAACCGAGATGAGGCGAGACTTCTTGGCTTCATCGCGGAGGCGGCGAACTCCGACCTTCCCTCGACGGCGCTACGGCTCCACTCGTGCTCAGACTTGGGGCTGGAACCTCAGGGTAATTTATGCACTCGAAAAGACTTTCAAGCGTCATCTTTTTCTCAAAAAAAAAAAAAAAAAAAAAAAAGGGCGCCAGGGCTTTGGGAGAGTGACTGATTGGCTAGCGGTTATGTCGCTGCCGGGCGTAAAAGGTGCGGAGAAACTGTCCTACATCTCAGACTAAGAACGGCGCTGTGAGAATCACATCCAGAATGTGTATAAAATCGAGCACTCCTCTCTCTCTCTCTCTCTCTCTCTCTCTCTCTCTTTCTTTCTTTCTTCTCTTCTTTCTTTCTTTCTTTCTTTCTCTCTCTCTCTCTCTCTCTCTCTCTCTCTCTCTCTCTCTCTCTCTCTCTCTTATGACCTCTCTCTTTCCACCATCACCTATTCAACACTTAAAACGTGACTTCGATGTCAAAAGTGAAATGACCTAAGTGCCATTGAGCAACCCTGGTCAGCCGGGGCCTCGATCGCGCCGAGGTCCACGTTGTCATTTCCTCACTTAAATATAAAGAAATTTACTCTGATTTGCAGAGATTTTGCTCGTTATTGCCTCCTCAAGTTTTTTCTTGCCAGCCATTAACGGTGATACGGGAATATTTGCATCTTGCATTTCACCTCAGACCTGAAGCAGTCGCTATCACAGGATAACCTGTATAGTGAGGCCCAGCAGTCTGAGGTGCCACTTAGGTGCGCTTTAATTCTTTCTGAATTTATGAATAAAATGAAGGTTTTAATTAGAGATAAAACCAAGCTTCAGAAAAAGTTCGCTAGATGGCCAATAACTTATCGTAATCAGTTTCCAGAAATCGCTTCAGCTGCGTCATTAAAGAAGCTAAACGAACTTATCATTCAAGAAGACTTTATGGAAACAGAAATGACCCAAAGAAAACGTGGATTTTTTTTAGCAATATCCTTAATCGGAACAGCGATAGCAAACCAAACAAACTATATGTTACGGCTGGTATGTCACCAAGTGAATTAAGGGGAAGAGCAGCTCCGCTGAACTCGAATCCTCCCAATGCGGAAGCCAAAATCATAGACGAGAAGTCAAATCTGAAGGATATGGCCTGGTATGAACGGCTAAATACTACGTAACAACAACATCTCGAGCAAAAGTACTACTAGTGATTTGCGAGATTCTTCTGATTAATTCATTTGTATTACTTTATTCTTCATTCCATATAAGGCTCATTAATGCCGTCAAGTTATTATAATCATTCACTTTGTTCACTGTTCATTTATCTATCATCCATTAATGTTATTTTCTTCAAAGTTCATTATCAATGATCTATTCTTTTCTTAACTGTATTATGTTATATTCTTTTCTTATTTATATACAAACTAATTCATTAAAGTCACTTATTGCCAATCATTATTCATCTTTCATTATACGCTATTTATTATGTTAATTATCACTGTTAATCAAGAATTGTATACCACTAATGATTATTATTTAGTAATTATAAAATCATTTATGTTAAAATGGAATAATACGTAAACTCGATATTTATCACTTTTATTTATTTCCTTCACCAAAAAAAATTAAACAAAACATAAGACAGACGAAACACACACACAAATAGACAAAATAAACAAGGAATCCAGCCTATGCGATATATTACTAAAAATGTAATATATCCCCCTAATCCTAATAAAATAAAAATAGAGTACAAACCCAAAAACAAAACGGCAAAATAAAAAGCAACGGCAGAGAGGTCTAGCCCAGGCCTATGGCGGTGGAGGAGTGGCCGAGGCAAACCTCCCAAGGAACTCGAGTAGGCCTCAAGACGGTAGGGGGGGGGGGAGAAGACGAGTAAACAAACAGGGTTGTCAGCCAATTCTAGGGCATCTTAGCTCGTTCATTATATCTTTTTAAATAAATAAGATTTTATTTACTAATTTAGATGGGTTCATGTAATACCTCCCCCTCCAAAAAAAAAAAAAACTTTTTACCAGATGGGAAAAAGTTTGACAAGTAATCAATGAAATATTTATATCAAAAGCTATCTCAATTGTAATTACTATGAAAATAAATATACAGCTGATATTTTTGATGTCCAGAACACACCACCTTCGATCAGGAGAGAGCATCCGCACCAATATTGTGTATCTAAGAGGCAAGGTCTTATCTTGAAATGTCTGCAGTATTCGTATACATCTGAACACACTAATGTTTCTGAACTTCATTTACTATAAAAGTTAACGGGTTATGATCCGTGAATTTCGACGGGATGAACAGAGCTTGTTGAATAAACACTAAACTATTCCAATTGCTAATACCACCACTACGGCCTCCCTTTCGACGGTGGCGTAAGCCTTATTAAGACGTAACAAAATAACACCGTGTGAACTTCACTATTCGTCTTTCTGTAATTCGTTCGCCCATGATCACATGCGCGTGCCTTCCTGACGTAGTCACTGCTGCCCGCCATCCTACGGAGCGAAAACGTCTTGTCCATGCAGCTGGCCTGGCCCTCCTGCAGTCAACGCGTGGATGAAGGCCACTACTCTAAAGAACCAGGACTACAACAGAGGCAAAGGGACCCAAGCAAGGACAGATGGACCCCTGCTTCCTCCGGCGCCGAACCTCAACTTGCAAAGACGCCCCATTCATCACATCAAGGGGGCACGGAAACTGAAACACTGGCTGAATATCCCTGGTCTCAGCATTATGATCCAGCAGTGGACAGAGACGAGCTACTTCACTGAATGGCTCTTCATACTCCTACAGAAGAAAATCTGTGTGTGCTGCTTGGGCAGCAGAAAGGTTTATTAGTTTATCTGGGTTAACCGAAATTACTGAATTCGTGAGATGGGGCTCCACAAAAATATTTTCATCATTTTCCTTGCTGGTGTTAGAAAGTACAATCACTGAAACATCACTTACGTTTCCCGTATTTTCCTTTAAATAGTACTTTTTCGGGAGGTTCACATACACATGACGTTTTTTCTTACGTCTCTTAGGGATTTCAATTGCACACCTAACATCACTAGATCGTTCTAGAACATTAAATAGTCTCCCATACCGAGACTGAAGAGGCTGGTTATGAAGAGTTAACAAAGCCAATACTAAATTATTATATAATCTTACCTCAGCATCATTTACTTTATCATAATGTTCTTTCATTTTAGTCTGAACTTTACCCAAAAGATTACGAGCTAGTGAAATAGTAAATCTGTAATATATGCTCAAATTCATTCCCATATGTATCTAAGGGATTTCCCTCTCCATTTAACCAATACTCTTCCAATTATTTTAGTGGTCCACGTACTTCACGGCCGTAGATTAATTCAAATGGGGAATAAAGGCTCTCCTGAACATTGTTCTTTACTGAAAATAATACCAAATATATTCCTTCATCCCACTCAGAACCAGTCTTTAAACAGAAGTCTTCAATCATAGTCTTTAAAATATGAAAACTTTCAACTACCCTTTGACTTTGAGGATTGTATACGGTGGACCTGAATTGCTGTATACCCAAGGACTTCATAACGTTTTCATATAATATGGAGGTAAAATTTAATCCTTGATCTGACTGTGCTATGGTAGGCAAACCCACTTGTGTAAAAAAAAAAAAAAACTTCATCAAGGCCTTCGCAACATTCTTACTCATTTCGTCTGCAGATATATCAGAGGGCTTATATTTACGAACACCTGACTGAATAGAAAAGCAAGTACGGAAATTTTCTAGATCATTTATGTCAGTTAGCTTATCATTAAATGCTGCAAATCAGGACCTTTATGTTCATCTTTAATGATCTGTCCCTTAGTAACTGGAGTGTCTTTAAAATTCTTCATATCGGAATCAGATTCAGACTTACTTAAAACTTTAGCAGATGAATTAAAGAAATCTGCTAGTGTGAATTCTTCAGTAAATATATCAGAAGGGCTCTCATAAGGTGATGCAGTACCGGGGGTATGCGCCTTGCTAGGAGGGGAGGACCTACGACTTGCACTGCAGATGGCAGCACATGCAGGAAAGAGATCGGGATACTCCCTTTCTAAATCTACTGTGGTGTTCTCTTCAGTGGGACAAAGGGAAACCACAGAGCAAGGCCATACCTTCTCACCCACGAGATCATTGCCCATGAGAAGCGAAATGCCATCACTTGGAATATTATCAACGGCACCTAACCTTACGTAACCCGTTATCAGATCAGATTTAAGATAAACTGTACAAATGGGTATGCTCTTTGACCCTATCAGTCCATTGATAATTACCATTTCTCCAGTATAACAGTCAGGGTTAGGAGCCGCCTCCGTGAGCACCAATGATATATCTGCAGCTGAGTCCCGTAGAATAGTGACTGGGGAAGACGACTTGTACAATTCATCGGCACAAATAAATCCTGTGGAACAAAATGGTCTAAATGAAGGTGTCACATTCAAAGATTCAGTCATGGAAAAAGGGGAAAGGCCAAGATTAGGTTTATCACCAGAATATTTAGATTCAATCTTTGTTACATCATTAACAATGACGTGAAAAATAGGTTTGCCTTTGTCAAATGAACGCTTATTAGCCAATTTAAAACAGTCATTTATGACATGACCATGTTTCTTACAATAATGGCAAAAAGACAAATTCTCACCGCGAGAAACAACCTTCCTACTCTCATCACCACCTGTTTCTAACTTTGTAAAACAGTCCTGTGGGTATCTGGCAGTCCAGTCCTCTTGGAACTATACTCCATCCTCTTACCATTATGCTGGATAGACTGGAATGAAGGCTCATTAGATCTGCAAGAGTAGTTAGAATTAGTGAGAGCGAAATGATCGGCGGCATTGCCGACCTCGGCTAATGTGCGCAGACCACGCTCGTCAATGTGAGAGCGAACTTTTACAGGCATACATTTCTTAACTTCCTCAAGTACAAAGAGCTCGAGTAATTTATCGTACTCGAGTGCATCAAGTTCACTCTCGACCCATTTTTTACACAATAGTTGCTTTTGGCGGATAAACTCAACAAAGGTTTGTTTACTATCTTTACGATAATTTCGAAAATCTTGTCTGTAAGCCTCTGGTACCCTTTTATAAACATTTAAAACAGCCTGGTTTACTACATTATAACATTGTGACAGTTCCAAATCCAGAGCTGAGAAAACCTCTTGAGCTCTGCCAACAAATGCACTGTGTACAAGCAATACCCACTTATCTTCGGGCCAACCATACAAGGCAACAACTCGCTCAAAATGAATAAAAAAGTGCTCTGGCTCTGTCTCATTGAATTTAGGGACAAATTTAATGGCATCCTCTACACGAAAATGAGGATGATGTTCCCGATCAGGTCTCTGCATGAGACGCATCCGCTCATTCTCTGCCTTAAACATTTCTAAATCTATCTTACGGCTCTCCAGGTCATACTGGCGGGCCATCGTGACATCCCGAGGACACAAGGGCTCTAAATCCTCCTCACTTAACACCTTGTGTTCTAATAAATACTCGGTCACTAATGTACGAATTTCATCCTTCCGTAAGGATGACCGAAAAGGGATGCAATAATGAGCGGCTAACTCAGTCCACTGGGCTTTAGTTAAACCGACCAGCACTTCGGCTGACGGATTTGCAACAAAACTTTCAACATTGAACACAATGAATCACCGAGAAGAATATACAGGCGAAAATAAGCTAGCTAGCTAGATAGAAAAAAATATACGAAATGCGTGAACAATCGCAAAACCTGTGAATAAAATCACTATACCGTACGATTAAAGGCAAACAAAAAAAAAAAACAGCAAAATGCCTAATATGGTCACCAAGCAAAAACAGACGTCAAATATATACAAAGACTATTGTTTACAAAACCAAAGATCACTTAAATGCACTCTGCATGCACAAGAAAGAAGCGACTCGGTGTCTTAATGATCAAAATACACGAGACCTAATGAAGTCAATTGCACGATCACAAAACAACATTCGTTCATTATATCTTTTTCAATAAATAAGATTTAATTTACTAATTTAGATGGGTTCATGTCATTTCCTCACTTAAATATAAAGAAATTTACTCTGATTTGCAGAGATTTTGCTCGTTATTGCCTCCTCAAGTTTTTTTCTTGCCAGCCATTAACGGTGATGCGGGAATATTTGCATCTTGCATTTCACCTCAGACCCGAAGCAGTCGCTATCACAGGATAACCTGTATAGTGAGGCCCAGCAGTCTGAGGTGCCACTTAGGTGCGCTTTAATTCTTTCTGAATTTATGAATAAAATGAAGGTTTTAATTAGAGATAAAACCAAGCTTCAGAAAAAGTTCGCTAAATGGCCAACAACTTATCGTAATCAGTTTCCAGAAATCGCTTCAGCTGCGTCATTAAAGAAGCTAAGCGAACTTATCATTCAAGAAGACTTTATGGAAACAGAAATGACCCAAAGAAAACGTGGATTTTTTTTTTTTTTTTTTAGCAATATCCTTAATCGGAACAGCGATAGCAAACCAAACAAACTATATATGAATGGAAGTGAAATTACTGTTCCTGTTAGAATAGCAGATGAGTTTAACAACTATTTCTTTGACATTGGGAGAAATCTGCCTCAATCAGTCCCATCGCAGGATGGAGACTTTAGGGATTTTCTTGGCCCCAGAAAGGACAATCAAATGTCTCTACTCCGTATCACTGACTCGGAAATAATTAGCATTGTTATTAGCTTAAAAAACTCCTCCAACCATCTTAGTTGCACTAACACATATAATAATATCCACCTTGAACCCAGGTGTTTTCCCAGATCAACTGAAAATGGGTAAAGTTTTCCCCTTGTTTTAGTCTGGAGATAGAGCTCACGTTGGGAACTTCCGACCTGTATCAGTTCTTGTTACGTTTCACAAGGTTATTGAGATCGTGTGTTACCGTCTAACTGAATTATTAACTGAGAATGATATAGTAAACAAATCTCAATATGGTTTCATTAGAAACCGATCTACTGAATCGGTTATCAATGACGTTTCAAATAATATTTTAAATGATTGAGGATAATAAATTCACATTTGGAATATTTCTTGACCTGTCAAAAGCTTCCGATACAGTAAATCACACCATTTTACTATGTATCCGTGGTAATAATCTACCATGGATACCGTATGACTGGTTTGTTTTGAGAAGCACATATCTTCTCAAAATCACATTAGTCACGGCGTTCCCCAGGGTTCAATTCTGGGCCCTTTTCTCTCTCTCTCTCTCTCTCTCTCTCTCTCTCTCTCTCTCTCTCTCTCTCTCTCTCTCTCTCTCTCTCTCTCTCTCTCTCTCTTTTCTTTTCTTTTCTAATATATACCAATGATATAGTTAACCTCTAGATTCGTTTTCATTACATATGCAGACGATACATACACATTTTCTTCGAGCAGGTCTATACAAGAATTAATAAACGTAGCAAATGATGAATTAATCAGTATCCGAAAATGGATTTAGCTATATAATAAATATGTACACAAGACCCATTACATGATATTTCACAGGAATAAGAGAAAGCCTCCCAGACATCACTGGGAACATCTGTTATAAAACGTGAAATAAGAACTGTTTCTTGGTATTTATTTAGATCCACAACTGAACTGGAAATGCCATATGGGATTTTAATTTACAGCTTCAACTAATTTTGCAAGGTATTTTCTACTCTCATTTTACTTCTCTTCATCCCCGTCTGTCCACTTCCAGTAGCGTGGAATCCTTGCTGAAAGGATAAGAGGCCGGTTTTGTGTCAGTCCTGAACGGCCTTCGTACTCCGGTTGCTCTTCCCTCTCTACCCTTTTCGCTACCATACTAAGCTACATATTTTGTCCTAATTGTGAACCCATTTATAACCTTCTCATCATGATGCTTTATCTTAATTCCGTATGACCTTTTCGTACAGCCTCACCCTCTTGCATTCTGTATACGCCACTAATGGCCTAACCTATCCTAACCTAACCAGAGGAAGAACATGAGGTGGTTTCTAACCTTGTTAAAGAGTGTGTCAAAACATTAGCAAATGGGTAAATTTGAGGAATTACAGGCACTGTAGTGGACAAACTTTCCTGTTTGACAAGTAAAATTTTATAAGCAGTGCCTTGTATTCCATAGTGGTTGAGCTTCGAAAGTAAGATCTGATGGTTGAGAAATTGAGGAAAATACCCAGAATAAACGAATTATCATCCATCCACTGCAGTATCTTGCTTTTCAAACACATCTTTGCTTTTACCTTGGACTTATTTCCCTGGAAACCAAACTGGGAGTCGGATATCAAGCTGTTGGTGTTACTTTTCTTTTCTTTTTTTTTTTTGTCTGTTATAAATTAACTTTTCAAAAGTCTTACAGAGGGCTGGCAGGACAGATACTGGACGAGAATTGCCTAAAGCAGGTGGTCCATTCAGCTTGGTGACTGGTGCAACTTTGGCAAATTAAGTTAAGAAAAGTCTGAAAGAGAGGTACAACGCCAAGACCATTTTCCTTCCAAACGAAAAAGCCAAACGTCCAGGAATAGAATCGAACGTTTCGTTTGCCAGCGATGCCGAGGCCGCTGCCTGAGCCGCGATGGCCTGAGCTGGACCACGACATGGCCACCGTCCCCCTGTGGCCCATCGACCCTGCCTGCGCCATGTGAGTGTCCCTCCGCCCTCCTCGCCCCCCTGAGTCTCCCTCTGTCTATCTCTGCTTCTCTATTTCCCTTTTTTTTATCCTTCCATCTCTCTCCCTCTGCCTACTGTTTCGCTTTCTACTGTGCATTTCCCTTTCGTTTGTCCTTTTATCCCTCTGTCTAGTGTTTCGCCCTCTGCCTGTCCTGCTTTCTCACCTTCCCTCACTTTTATTCTCCCATGTCTCTCCCACTGCCTACTCTTTCGCTTTCTGCTTTCTCTATTTTCCTTTTTCTTAACCTGTCATTTGTCTCCTGTCTACTCCTTCGCTTTCTGCTGTCTCTCTCTGCTATCTATCCTTCCCTCTCTTATATTCTTCTATTTCTGTCTCTTTGTTAATTTAATGAGTTCTTTCAGCCGGGCTACCATCCCACCTCTCTCTTTCTCTATTTACCTCTGTCTCCCCTCTCTCTTTCTCTCCTCTCTCTCTCTCTCTCTCTCTCTCTCTCTCTCTCTCTCTCTCTCTCTCTCTCTCTCTCTCTCTCTCTCTCTCTCTCTCTCTCTCTCTCTCTTTACAAAAACACATTGCAAGACAAAGCGGAAGTTTGGGAGGTAATTTTCCATCTAATAATCAATAAATAAAGGATCACAATTAAAAGAAAATCATATATATATTTTAGCCTAAATGCATAGAAGCTCTGCAGTTGTAAAAACTAATAAAAAAATTCCATTACTTAAATTATTTTCATTTAGCGAGCTCATCTTATTAATCAATATACACACCTCAAAAATAATTATGAAGTGGGTTCACACACACACACACACACACACACACACACACACATGTGTTTGTATATGTAGTCGCTCTTCGACTAAATGTTCGGAATGAAACTCGCAAAGTCGCTCTCACTCTACTTTATTAGTAAACACGGTGAAACCTATACACATACGGCACATTAATTTCCATTTCATTTGCCTATTTTGCTATGACACACCACATATATAAGATACATATAGTTATATGCTTTCAAATCAAGTACATCTGACACATATTCACATATATATATATATATATATATAATATATATATATATATATATATATATATATATATATATATATATATATATATATATATATATATTTTTGTACTATAATATACTTCACATGGTTTGAACGCATACACTGCGAGTTCTCTAATAGTGTCAAAGTGTCACAGGCGTACTGACCTCTTGTTATTAACTGCCCTCGTCTGTGGAGGCAGACGAAGAGCATTTTGTTTTCTCAGCTGGGTTTGCCCGTGCTGCTTGTCAGGCCTGTGACGGTCTTCTGTATGGGCTGCGTGGTCTTGACATGCAGAGGGTCGCGCCATTTTCAGCCGTCATGTAGTCTACAAAGCTACATGCGGCTTCAGTATATATGTGTGCATGGATATATGTGTATATATATATACACATGGAGATATGTGTATATATATACGATGTGTGTGTGTGTGTGTGTGTGTGTGTATATGTGTATATATATACATATATGTGTTGTGTGTGTGTGTGTGTGTGTGTGTGTGTGTGTGTGTGTGTGTGTGTGTGTGTGTGTGTGTGTGTATATATATATATATATATATATATATATATATATATATATATATATATGAAGGATGAAGAAACTCTTAAGGTTATGAAGTCAATTAATATATCAATTAAATCTGCAACTGCGAACAAGTGTCAGACTTCTGCTTCTTCTTAATGTTGGGTTCAGTTTGAATCCAGATTTTTTCTCCTTATTCCCAGATCGCGGCAAAAATATCCTTTTAAGATCCACTTTCCGTTCATAATGAAAAAAAGCGTTAAAAGAATTATATATCTCAGTATATTGTCATTCCACGAAAGAAGCGAACTGGGTGGGATTTTCTGCCCGTGGCGATCTGGTCTTGCAGAAGTACCGAAGAGGCTTCATTTTCTCCTGTGGAACTTTTGCAACACTTAAGGGCGCCGCGTCGTCTTGGGTGTCATTATGGGCGTAAGTTGGTATTGTCATGGGTGCAAATTAGGCATCGTCTTAATCTAAAACTGGCTGTCGTCTTGGGCTTAAGTTGGGCTTCGTCTTAGGCGAAAATTGGGCGGTGTAAATCGGGAGTTGATGTGTGTTTTTGGACATCATCTTGGTAGTAAACTGGCCGTTATCTCTGGTGAAAATTGGGCGTCGTTTTGTGCCTAAATACGGGGTCATCTTGGGCGTAAATAGGATGTTTCGGACGTAATTTGGTCTTTGTTTTAGGCATAAATTGGGCGTTGTGTTGAGCGTGAATTGGGCGTCTTGGGTGTCAGTAAATAGGAGGCTTTTCCCCTTGCATATCCGTCTTAGGTATACAGGTTTTGGTGTGGCCAGTCAGACCACAAGAAAGATAACTAATCACAGCTTCAGCCGAAATGAACCTCTACTTGTATCAGTAAACGTGAGGCAAGGAAGACACAGAGAAGCATTTTCAGTTTTGATCATTTGTTTTGAGGCTTCATTTCCTATCATATCCCGGATTTCAAGAGACAGCAGAGAACGAAATGGGAGAGAATGGAGACGTCAGCATGTTGTGTGTATATGTATATATATATATATATATATATATATTATATATATATATTATATATATATATACGTTGATGTTCCTTGCAAACATGACATTTCAGTGTAATACAAAACCTGCAAGTTTCTTTTTGTTACTTTTTTTACCTTTGTCTTACATTCATAACGAAACTTCATTGTAAGTGGAATATCTTTTTTTATTTATCTTTTTTAATAACTTTATTGCATATGGCTTCATCTGGAGGCTTGTCTTCTAGGATTATTTTTATTAGAATATATTCTTTTCAACATATTCTTAGTCTAAGAATAGAAAAATTATAACAGTGGCCAATAATAAGAAATTCGTGGCATGAACTTTACAGGATTTTTTTCTTTTTCTTTCTTTTTCATTTTTCCGCGAATCGTGTATGGTCTATATCAAGAAGTGAAAAGGTATCACACTATAATGAGCGCTATGACCATATAGAAAGGAAATTATACTAATAATTTTTTTTTATAGGATATGAATAAAGAAATATTGGCTCTACTTGTAACAAACATGTATTTAATACAGTGCGATACTTTGATCACATTTAGTTCGCCTAGATTAATGCACAAATGGAACAATCAAAACAAAGTTGCTTTTTCAGGCATGAAGTAAAATTATCATGAATATAATGATTATTCAACGAGGGATCTAGGATTGCAAATATCTTTAAAATATTCACTTCTCTGAATTCAGTAGCTCCTCCGTCCTATTTATTTTTTCTATTATTTCGAAAATTCTACCATTGTCATCTGCATCTAAAAATGCCCTATTTATTTGATTCCATAATTCATGGACATGCCCCCCCCCCCCTCTCTTTCTCTCTCTCTCTCTCTCTCTCTCTCTCTCTCTCTCTCTCTCTCTCTCTCTCTCTCTCTCTCTCTCTCTCTCTCTCTCTCTCTCTCTCTCTCTCTCTTGACCAAGACACTGTTTTCATGCTGTTTATTTAATCTGAAGTGTGTCCCGGTCCCTCTCCGGTCTGGCCATAAACGCGGGACAAAATTAACGACATTATCCGCTCATGGGGTTATGAGGTCGTCTGTCTGCCTCGCGCTTAGCCATGTTGATACAAAGAAAAATCCACAAAGCACAAACTAGATTCATTGGAATAAATAAAACCAGTTTCGAAATCAATTGGATACCATCGTCAAGCCACCTGAAGGAGGAATAATTAATAGATAAACATTAATTGTTATATGTATAGAGAGAGTGATGGGTGTGTCGATACCCATGCAGATATATATCTTTATATTCATTTATGTGTCAAATCATAGGCAGGCAGCGGAGGGAAGTTTCTTTCACGAAGTAGTTCAGAAACTTCAGCCACAGCTTTCGCCAGCGCCAATTTCTGCTCGGGTGTGTATGGGTCAACCTGCGAGAAAAGGGAAATTCGATATGAAAGGGATAATTACTGGGACTGAGAATTTTACTTTTAACCTGTCCTTTCCACCCACACTCTCTGTTTCTTCATCTCTCTTTATCACTATCTCTCTCTCTCTCTCTCTCTCTCTCTCTCTCTCTCTCTCTCTCTCTCTCTCTCATATATATCATATATATATATATATATATATTATATATATATATATATATATATATTATATTATATATATATACATACACACACACACACACACACACACACACACACACACACACACACACATACATATATATATATATATATATATATATATATATATATATGTGTGTGTGTGTGTGTGTGTGTGTGTGTGTGTGTGTGTGTGTGTGTGTGTGTGTGGTTCTCTTCTCATAAAAAGATGAAGCAAAAACTTGCCTGTCTCTGCAACCCCAGTCTGAACCCCTCTGGGTAGCGTCGGAGGCACTCGAGGCGCCTTTCGTCCGCCGGAACGCCCAGAAACGCCAGCGCCCTCCGCACCTGCGCGATCGGGTCCTTCTTCAGCTCCTCGTAAGGGATCACCAGCAGCCGTTGGGAGTACAGGAGCCGGTCTGTGGCCAGCTGTGGAGTCCGTTTTTAAAGAGGGACACTGAGTACATTATGGAGTGGCTCACACACTGAATCAAATGTGATCTTGGTAATGGTACGTAATCATACGTGTAATATCTGACTGTGGCGAGAATTACTGTCACTGTCTGGAATATTTCTCAAAGCTATGGTGTTGTAATTCACGTAGTTATGAAAATTAAGTATCATGCATCATCCTGGTAAGGATATCAACTTAAGCAATACCATAATAATTTGTCCATATCGTAATTAACTGAATGCATGGTTTATGGGAACCGTCTGCTCTTTTTTTCGGCATTTTTCGTCCTTCTTGCCGAAATCGAGTTAACTGCATTTCCACGGAGTTCCAGGGCCTCCGATGTTCCCCTGAAAATTCCAAGGCCCAACCGCTGTTTTCTAGGTGGCAGCAAGCCTTTTCGATGTCGACCGAAATATATTTTGCACTTTACCTTAGAAAATCGGCAATTGTGACGTGATGATTAGATATAATTTTTAAAAACTGCATTATTTTCTGTGAGCTTATTAAATTTCACCTAAGATGACACTACCCTTCATTTTTTCGGAATAATCTACAAAATCTGGTGTGTCAAAAAGACAAATAAATAAACATAATATGCCGTTCATACGGTGTATTTTTTCTTTGTTTTCATCATATAAACTTAGTCTGATCTATGCACAAAATATTTTGAGAATGCAACACCCCCCAAATTGGGGATAGGTTTGCAAAATGATAAGTTAGGCTCAGACACAACTCAGGTAAAATTATATTAAAATTTGTCCATAACTTTCTGAGCTAGAAAAGAAAAAATCCTGGATCCGAACTTTGGTCCAGATCCCCCATCAACGCACCTAAAAAGCACATCTGGTATAAATCTCATTAAAATGTGTTCATAACTTTATGAATTACCAGACAAAGTAAAGAAAACAAAAAGTCAAAATAAACGGAAGTAACAATATAAATACATATAAGGTCATGGAATACACGGAAATGATCTGTATACCCTTCCATACCTTATTACATATTTTTACACCACCCTGTGCTTATATATATCGTTATTTCACGGAAGTGTTAGTGCTAAAGTCGGGCGTTTCATCCCGTAGAGCTACAACGCCTCTGACTGTGAGCTGAAAAAGACGTGCCTGCTTCCCCTTCTGAGCGCCCGATGGTGTGATATTCGTTGGCTTTGAGAATGATCACTTTTCGACCAGTATTATACGTTGTAAAACTCCATTAGAGCAACAATAACGGCAAATAATAGATAATTATATCACATATAATACATGATTTGTTACCCACAATGTAAAGAAAAAAAAATGAAGAGGAAAAAAAACGCGGTATTTTGGTACTTCACCTTCTTACGCGTAGCACACGCATTTTTAGTCCGATTTTAACGTATTATGGCTCATGCTGTAGCTGAATAGTAGATCTATTGTATGCTACAAAAAGGATTTGCATTATTTTCATGTGCTTCTTGTAAAAGTGACATATTTTAAAAAGACCCGTTTAGGGTGATGAAAAAGTCGCTTACACAAAATATTCACACACAAAACAAAGGTAGACCGAAAAATTCGCATTCGCATATTATAGTTGAAAGATTGTTCTATTCAGATGTGAAATCAGAATGGCTGTATGTTTTTTTTTTCTTCCTTTTTAGAGAAATTTAAAATGGTCAATGTAGGCCTAAAGACACCTCAGCGCAACCCTACCACACTATACGTAAGATTCTGAGAAATTGTTATATGCAAAGTTCGGGATGCAAGTAGATGATGGAGGATTCAGTTATAGGAAGACTTCTCTTACACCTTTTGTTAATATAGTGATCACTTTGTAGAAAAATAAAATATCGACAAGTTCCATATATTACAGCCTAAAAAAGGAAAGGAAGTAGAAATTAGAAAATTAAAAAATATATATTTTGAACAAGACGTAGCTATAGGATAGTTCTGTCCAAAAATCCAATAAAAGTGAATGTTTTATCGTTTTCGAAGACATTTTTTTTGTGTGTGACAATAATTCAAAAACTGTTCGGACAATTTCGAAAGAAATCGATCACGGGGATCAGGAAGTCTAAATAATAGGGTGTGAGTTCCATCAAAATCGGCAAGAAAAATCGAGAAAAAAAATACCGTTTCCATGTTACAAATTTTCACTGGGAATCTTTTACCTCAATGCAAAACTAAAGAGGAAATCCCCACACTTGCACCTGAGGAAGGCGTCCAAGACCTCTTGAGATATCTTAGTAAATTTAATGTTTAATGGAATCTGTTAACTGATTTTAAAAAAGAGATCCAGTCTCTCTGTGGATCACGTATGGAAAATTCTTGATCGGTAAGGAATCAGTACAAGAAAAAAAAAACGTGAGCTTTTACCTTTTTCCACTTTAGGATTTGAAGGTCGAAGTGGTCGCTAAAATCTGAAAAACGTTTGATAAATAAGTCAATAAATACAACTGCCAGTATATTTGATGTGAATGGCGAGATTTTAAAAAATAATAATTATATTTATTGTAGTCATTTTGTAATTTCTTTCAATATAATCGATTTGCGGGCTCTTATACTATTACAGTATCTTATGATATATTTTGTATTATTTTCATCACTGTCATTAT
>NW_020872207.1:201195-208695 GCF_003789085.1 Penaeus vannamei
ACACACACACACACACACACACACACACAACACACACACAGATAGATAGATAGATAGATAGATAGATAGATAGATAGATAGATAGATAGATAGATAGATAGATAGCGAGTTTCATCGCAAAAACGCGATATCCGCCAAATTTTAAATTTTTGAACTGTTGGTTCCAGATCATCGTCGATCGGCCACTCGCCTCTGAATCTGATCCCGCAAAACGCGCCACATTCCACGGCGACACAGCCTCCAAAATACGCTTTCTTTCCAAAATGCGATAAACGCCAATAGTTCGAAAATTTCAAATTTGGCGAATATCGCGCTTTGCGATGAAGCTCTTCATATGCATACATGCATACATACACGCACACATACACACACACACACACACATATATATACACATCTATATATATATATATATATATATATATATATATATATATATATATATATATATATATATATATATATATATATATATATTGATATATGAATTCCAACACAACACACACACATACATACTCATACACATACTCAACTAGTAAGGAAGCGCCAATTTTGGAGCTTTCCAAAAATTCTGGTGGCACAGAGTAGTAATTTGTTAGGCCTGCTATTGGGAATTCCTCAACACAAATCACGAGTTGCGACTTGGAAGCGCAGTAGGACTATTGCATTTGTTTTAGATGTTGATTTTTTTCCAGTAGCGGCCATTATGTTATCTATGATGTTTTCTCAGTATTTACCCTTTGGTTCTAGTCCTTGTCCCTTGTCTCTTGTCCTTGACCTTGTACCCCTGCCTCTTTATCCCCTTTGGCCTTCACTCTAACTCCCTTACCTACCAAACTTTTCCCTCATCAACCCTTACCCATCTACAACCTTTCAACATTACTCTAGATAGTTGACGCATAGCAACTATCACCTGACACCCCCCTTTACTATACACAGCAGAAGCTGTGGGATTCTGTAAGGATGTCTGATATGTTGGGAGGTCGGTGAAGGGAGGATAGGTGTGGAAAAGCAGAGGTGCGTGCTGCATTAAAGCGTGGACAGGACAACAGAATGTGTGTGGATCGTTGGATAAAATTGCAGTAGAGTGATAGGAAAACCTCATCTGCGTGTTTTCTGTCTGGCCTCTCGTAGAGTAAGGCCAAATTTGTATCCGAGAATTGCTAACTCGACTCAAACTTGTAGCCAGGCAGCTGTACAACACATGAGAGCCACCGTAGTTTACACAGACACGTGATTATACAGGGCAATTTGAACAGTCATGACCAGGCAAGGGCACAGTGCTTTGCAGTGGCTAAAACGCCGATATGGTTTGTCAAGGAAAGATTCTCTGCCGATATTGACTTCATGGGTAAAGTCATATCTACGGAAAACAATCTTAATAATATTGACATGGGACTTCTCGGAATGGTGTAGCATTGTGCTGATACGTCATCAGTCAGTAAGACAGGCAAAGAACTTTTTCAGCCTGACCAATACTTGTCGTAAACAGGGCAATTAGCTGGGAAGATGAAAATAGTTCTGGTACAAGTATTAAGGAAGGAGTGATGTTGAGCAGGAAAAGGTTTACCTGCAAGGTCAACCAGGGCAGATATTGCATCCCAAATTTAGAGCTAACTGTGATAAGGCGTGAGCAACCGGGACGACTGTCAAAGGAGACTTTGCTTACTTATTTATTCAAGTATTATTGGAATAGTAAGGTATTGTCACAGTAAGGGGCTGTACAGGGAATCACAAAAAATGGATCCCATTTGGGGTTAAGTACTTAATAGAGTACTTAAATAGTTTGAATAGGTGGGAATTATAAAGGGGTGAGGACGATGGGAAATGGTTGTGAAGTGGAATGAGGTAGTGGTGTGGGGGAGGGCAATAAGGTCCAAGAGTTTTAACAAGAAAGGATGTAGGAAATGGAAATTAGTGTACAGATGGGGTGGAGGATATTGGGAGTGAGGAAGCGTTATAATCTGGGTAGAAGATTTAGGATTGGTTAAGTTGAGAACAAGTGTCGAAACAGGTGTGTAGTAGCTATGGTCAGAGCCATGGTCAGAGGGTCAGGGGTTGGTAACCAGAGTAGTTACTGCAGATTCAGGGAGGGTGGTTGATTAAGGGGCAAGCCTGAATGACCATAATAATGGTGCAAAATCCAAATTATGGTACAAGCCATGGTAAGCCTGGAGTATGTGGGGAAGAAAAAAGCTCCAGGGACAAACACTTAAACCAAGGGATTACCATACCCTTCACTGGCACACAGTCAAGCCTTTCATCCTTTCAAACAGCTCTCACATGTAGGAATTGGACAGAAAAAGGTTGGGAAAGATGAGGAAAAGGAAAGAAAAAGACTGCAAAATTATACGAGTCAAGGACTGAGACCAAGGTAGAGGAATGATTGTTGATAATCAAAATTATTTGCCGAACCAATATCTAGGGTCTTCACAGTGATCAAAGTTGGGAAGATCCCCAGCGTTGAGTCTCAGTCGTCCATCTCCTAAGCCCCCCTCAAGGGATTGAGGAGGTAATTGTTTAAATGTCCTAGACATCAAATGTATGAGTAATTCTCCATAAAAAATATATGCCTCTCCTGTTACCTCATGTGGTACTTCTTTCCACTATATAAATTCAATGTTCTCCATTTCTGTTTGTACAAAAAAAAGTAATAATAATAAAGAAAGGAACCCACTGATCAAGATCTACATTATGAGACTGCAAAAAACAATCCTTCTCATGCCCTGGAGGAATACTGGTAATGGTTGCTGTTCTGTGATTATGCCTGAATATAGGACATATAGTAAAGGTGCATTAAAGGGAATATTTACACGTTGGTAGGTTAATGATACTGCTTATACAAAGAACCATTATTATTTTGGAAAAATTTTCAACTTTTAAAAAATAAATTAAAAAAGTGCTTTCCTTTATTACAAGCAAAGTCAAAGTTTAAATAAAACGTCTAGAAAGCTAGTTCTTTGCTGATGTATTCATGGCAGTCCTGTAACTCAAAACTTTTGTACATTATATTTGGGAAAGCCAAAATCCCACTGGTCTTCGTAACAAAATGAATACTAAAGCTATATTAACTGGGATGTGAACACCTATTATGCTCGAGTCCCTTCAGACTGAATGAACTCAAAAAAGTATACCTGATGCTTGAACACAATGCTTGAACATGGTTCCCTTACATTTTAAAAGGGCTAAAAGTATTACTGTACCTACATCAAATGTAAGGACAAATACCCATACTCAATTTCAAGTTAATTAGCGAGACAATAATTAATCTCGTAAAATCTGAACCTGATGACAAATGAGCTAACTTACTAATGCCAACTTGTCATGCCATGAATTGAACTAAGTTATAAACATTATTAACAAAGCAATTACAAATGCAATCACCTGGTCAAAGCCAGCTGACTTCTCACATGATCCTGAAGATCATTTTCACTATTTAAATATAACTACATCATCTTGGCAGCTCGCATTGAAGCTGATGAGAACAAACTACTTTTGCTCACATACGCTAATTAATCAATAAAATGTCTTGTGCAATCCTGCTGCATTCTTCACTTGTTCTGATAATATACAAGTAGTTAATGAAAAAATATATGTATTTCACGAATGCAACAATCAAAATACACTATCTCACTTTGTGAACCTTTTCACTAAAAATCACGATTATACCCAGAGACAATAAAAGGAGGGATCTCCTTGCCATTGTAAAGTGCACTTGAATAAGGATGAAACTTATCGCTTCCTCTTCTTGTTTTCCTGCATGGGCTCCTCACGGTAATTCAAACCCAGATCTTGTAGTCGTTTCATAAAAAAGCTAGAGAGTTTTGTGCCAGCTTTGTACTCATCCGTGTCTTGCATGTTGTACTGCTGGCAGTTTTGGAAAACAAGCATGACATCTGCTATGAACTCATCATCTGTTCCGTATTTTAGGCTGTTTAGCTTTTCTCGGATCCTACCAAAGTCCATTGGTTTCTTTACAATATCATAGTAGTCTGGAGCCTGCAACAAATTTAAAGCCATTAAACTGTAACATCATTTAAAAGATATTTTTTCTTTTATCTAATGTACTAAATTGAAATGTAACATGGGAGGGAGGGTTGGACTGGGAAAAGCTATATCAAGCAAGGACTGTTTTTTTATACTTATAGCTCTTAAGAATTACCAATGAAAATATCTGTTATGAAATCAAACTGAGTACTATCAGTCACCAACTATCAAACATTAATCAAACTAACAATATGGCAAATACACAAACAAAAAGGTCTTTGTTACAACAAGTAAGTCCTTACCTCCTTCTTTGACACAGCTTTGTGGAATGGCCAGCTCATCTTGTGCTTAAATAGCTCATCCAACAAAGTTTCCAGGGCCACTGAATTGAAGTCACTGTTTTCATCAACAAGCGACCTTCTGTTATTTCTCTTGGGTGATGTGTATTCTGAAATCAACATAAAAATATAGAATTTTCTCTAAATACTAAACCCTGATGAAGATATCACAATCAAACTAATGATATGTCTTTATAAAAAGGTTGAGATGGATAAATGAACCAAATAATTAAATGACTACGTATATGCCTCTCTAAAGGCATATACTATTCCAAGATGAGGACAGATAGTGTCTTGAAACTGAAACAACTTTGTCCTCTTGTCTGTCATTCACCAGGTGCTTAACCTACATGTGTATTACAAGCACAAACAAACAGGTAAATGGCTCAGCAACCTTTTAACCTACCAACTTCAGGTTCCTCCAACTTCGCCTTCTTTGAACTGCGGCTATTTTCTGGTCCCTCACTCCTCCTCTTTTTGTCGGGAGATGGCGAGGACTTGGCATTCTTGGCACTTTTGGCATTCTTGTTATTCTTGGCATTGGCATTCTTCTTGTTCTTGTTTTCCTTGTTTTTGGAGTTATCTTTACTATTTTTGGAATTGCTGCTTTTGGCATTCTCTTTGCTGTTTTTAGAGTTATCTTTGCTGTTTTTGGAATTTTCTTTGCCACTTTTGGAATTGTCTTTGCCACTTTTGGAATTGTCTTTGCTGTTTTTAGAATTGTCTTTGCCACTTTTGGAACTGTCTTTGCTGTTTTTATTTTCTTTACTGTTCTTTGAGCTATCTTTGCTTGCTTTACTATTTTCCTTTGAATTTTTATTTTCTTTGGTTGTCTTCTTATCTTGGGCACTATCCTTAGTACCTGTAATGAAAAGAAAAACAAAGAGCATTTGAAATCACTTCATTATCATGTATTCACATTAAAAAATATATATATGCTTAAAATAAACCTCATTAATTTAATAATCCTTAGATAACATTATAAGATCTTCAATTACCTTTACAAGCCCCACACGACCAATTTCCTCTTGGCACCGTTCTTAAGTCAGCACACTGTTGGTGATAGGCTAGGGGACATGTGTCACAGCAGATCAATGTTCCAGGTTTCTCGCAAACAAAACACACATCTTCATTCTCGACTTCACTGAAATTCAAAATAAACAAATTCAAACTCAGTCTCTACACAAGTACAATTGAATCCATAGACCACAAAGCATGATTGTTTTTTAGACCTCTCCTTGTGTTCTATAGTTTCTTTAATGGTATCATTTGTCACATCTTTAAAAAATTAGGATGAAAAAAAAAGTGATTGGAATGTACCTTTCCTCTTCATCACTTGTCTTCTCCTCATCCATCTCATCGTCTGAGATGTCCTTGTATATCTGTCTCTTCTTCCTGGGACTCTTTGGCTTCTCCTTTGGCTTACAGTGATCGCAATACCAGTTGCCTGAGGGTATGGCCTGTCAAGTATAAATAAAGCATTAGTGATTGCATCCAAAGAAAATAAGAAAATAAACGAGTCCAAAATTCATTCAATTCCATTACAAAGCACAATTCTATGCTGTTCAATACAGACCTTGAGTTTAGGTTTCAGACAGTACACATGGTAACCCTTGTCACATTCATCACACAAAAGCATATTTTCTGCATCTGCTTTTCTGCGGCAGATGCGACAGCGAGCATTGAGAGCAGATCTTGACCATGTTATGGAATTGTCAAGAGTACTGAAGTGTAGACATAGCTGGAAAAATAAATAATACATTAGTAGCCAAATATGTCAGCTGTTTAAAAATCTTAAATTCCTTTGAATCAAGCGCCTGAATAAAAAAAAGAAAAAAAATTAAATATATATATATATATATATATATATATATATATATATATATATATATATATATATATATATATATATATAATATATATTATATATCAAATATTCAAGCACTCATTCAGAAGTATGAGTAATGACACATCTTAGATAAAGCCATACATCAATAATTCAACTTATCATTAATACTGATAAAGGAGTAATGGATTCCTATAATCATGCCAAGTGATGGGAACATTTTATTCTTGGCCATAATCTAGATATAGTTTCAATATATATAGAAAACACAACACTATTTATGACTTTATATCTTCTGTCTATTAAACAAAGAATGTTATTAAATTCTAATGCATTAAAGAAGGGAAAATTATTGCAAAGCACAAGTCCTACCAGCTGATTCAAAGTAAGCCCCTCTATAGCCTTGTATTAAACAGTGGCACCAATTCCACATAAGTTATCAAATACTGGAATGGTTTGAAATATCCACACAGCAATTATCAAATTTGTTGATTACTAGTATGGTTTAAAAAGTCAACATAGCAGTTAATGAGCACTTAGACTATGGGAGTTACCTGTATTTGTAATAATATAACAATAATATACATTTTGAATTAAGGAGTAATCAAAATGTGTGTATATAATAGTAAAATAATAAATGGTAATCGTACACTCCAAAATCACAACAAGACAATCCACTGACCTTGGACAAGCTTGAGCTGGTCATGAGAGACTTCTCCCACCTTTCCATGGGAGTTCTAAGAGCATTGTCAGTGATTTGTGGGGAAACTTTGTCTTCCTCTTCCTCCTCAGATTCACTCTCTGATTCTCCTCCTTCTCCCTCCTCCTTTGTGCTTTTCTTGCTCTTCTTCCTCATTTTTTCTTCTGCCTGTTCTCTCACCTTCCGTGCCTTATCAGTCTCACCTAGTAATTAAGATAATCATCAATTTTTACAGTAAACATTATATATTTTTTTAAAGTGAAGTCACAAATATATTTTAAAAAGAAGAAAAAGAAATCTACTATTAACAACTTAGAAAAGCTGTTTACCTAGCGGCTGCTGTAGATACTTGGAATCAACAGACTGGCCAAGTTGTAGGATGGCCTGAGCCAAGTCTTTGACTATATCAGCGGCATCATCAAGGAGGTCCTCTACATCATCCTCTCCCACTTCAATACCGAGGTCCACCTGTGGGAAGAATACTTATTGACAGGTCTGCTTCTAAATACAGATTTTACCTTTGCCTGGTACAGTGAGAGAAGTTAACAGAAAAATGTTCAGAATTACAGCTGTAAAGAGTACGAAAATTAGGAACAGGTAGTAGGATACCACATGTGGCAAGATATAGGT
>NW_020872207.1:213695-216195 GCF_003789085.1 Penaeus vannamei
TTCCTTCAGCAGCCTCTCTCTCTCTTTTTGCTTTCTCTCCCTTTTCTCCTGCAATCTGGAATGGAAAGTTATTAGCAAAAAACTTCCTTGACCAGCGTTCAACCTGAATATTGCAGATCTGAAACTTCATATCTGGCTCCAAAGTTTTCAACCGTGGGAGAGTCACTTACCGAGCAGCATTTTCGATCTTTTCCTTCTTTATCTGAGTCAACTGGTGAATGCGCAACTTGTTCTTCATCTCCTTCAGTTTATCTATGTTCTCATCAATGACATCACGAACTGAGGCGTAGGTTAGAAGCCCCAGGAGACTGAGGATTTTTAGCTTGTTTGCTATTAGGAAGAAAACATACATATATATATTTCTAAGAAATGATGTGCAGGCCAGCTAACAGCAATTCAAGCAAAACATGAACAAATTTATTGGCTTCTACAGTAATGTCATAATAGATGGTTTCCTTAACTGTGCTTGTTGAATCTAAACATACATGAAATGAAGTCTTGCTTTAAGCAAGGTATTTTCACCCTTTAAAAGAGGATCTACAGCAATTATAATAAATGGTTATATGCTCAACTTGACAAAAGATGGCAATTTATTTTTTGTTCATTTTTTTACTTGTCTCCCTTTACTTTAGCATCCTGTGGGAATACCACTGCTATATTCCAGTCGCTTTGCCTGTTAACCATATGCCGACAGGGAAAATCAATATTCAATGAAGTATGGTTTTGTGAAATGTCTACACACAGTTTCCTTCTTCTTTGTCTTCTAATGTTATTAATGCTATTATCATTGTAATATGTATTTGTATGTGTTGTGTATGTGTAGTGTATGTATATGTGTATGTATAATGTATGGGTATTATATAGTATATATATATTATATATATATATATATATATATAATATATATATATATATATATATATATATATGTATATGTATGTATGTGTATGTGTATGTGTATGTGTATGTGTATGTGTATGTATGATGTATTTGTATGTAATGTATATGTATATATTTGTATATGTATATGTATATGTATAATGTATATGTATATGTATATGTATGTATATGTATATGTATATATGTATATATGTATATGTATATGTATAGTGTATGTGTATGTGTATGTGTATGTGTATGTGTATGTGTATGTGTATGTGTATGTGTATGTGTATGTGTATGTGTATGTGTATGTGTATGTGTATGTTATGTGTATGTATATGTGTATGTGTATGTATGTATATGTGTATATGTATATATGTATATATATATATATATATATATATATATATATATATATATATATATAAAATGAAGGTTTACCATCACTTTCGGTGCTACTGATTAAAAGTTTCTCTATTACTACCAGAAAAAAACAAGTTCCATCTGATGAGCCGATGGACGTGGGAATTGTCATGATGCAATGCCACCCACTGTTTGTTCCACGACAGCCATGGTATGAACATGGGGTTAACAACACTACTTACAATATAACATAAAAAGGTGTTGAGAAAGGTCAGACAAGTGATTGACTCATTGGTGCATAAACTGAACCATTTAGTGTAAATACAAATAATAAACTCAATACACCATAGGCGTGGCATCTACATAAGTGCCATCCCTCGCAATATTGGGTCAATTTTTCCATTTCTTTGTTACATGCCTTTCATTCTTTTTCTTCATTCCATTACGAGTGTAAAGGCCTGGATACTTTAAAACAATGTTGTTCAGAGTTATGTAGTGCTTTTAATATTTTTGCCAACAAAATCTATTTCATGAAGGTTTAGCCCCAGTATGGTACAATAAAATTACTGCTTTAATATCAAATCAACTAATACTGCTCAGAAAACAAATACAACTAGTGATATGTGCAAAATTTAAAAATAAGACACTCAAAATACATTAACTGAATTTTTCCAATTATTCTTTCTGGCCTACCATTCCCTGCTGAATTTTTCCAACTACTCTTTCTGGTTAACCATTCCTTCCTGAATTTTTCAAATTATTTTTTCTGGTCTACCATTCCCTGATGAATTTTTCCAATTACTCTTTCAGGTCTACCATTCTCTGAAGCTACAAATACAACATAAATACACAAATATTGCATACACAGACATAACATCAAAATAAAAATAAAATCTGTATATAAACTATTAGCAAAATCGCAAGACATAAAGAGAGAGAGGAAGAGATAACAAAGTTCGTTACTAGACAACATACCTAAAGGCAGATCTGAGACTGCTTGTGTGTTTAGGGCCTTGATGATAGCTGGCTCTTCCAACTTGAACTGCAGCCCCGGGTCATCCCGATTCTTAAAGCCACCACGGTTGAAATGTCTGTTGGGGAAGGGAGGAAAACCTAAGCAAATAAAAGAAACAAAGCATGGAGGAAGAGAATGGAGGAAGAGGTAGGAGGAGGATGAGAGGGTAGAAAATGGGAAGGAAATGAGGAGACTGATTTTGAGGAGGAAGGCAAAGAGGGAAGGGAGGAGGAATGGGAA
>NW_020872207.1:221195-226785 GCF_003789085.1 Penaeus vannamei
ACAATCTAGATGATATGACTATCACATCATGGCTTGAAGGCTGGGTGACATGAACATGGGCTGTGGGCTGGGGGGACACAAACTTCCCATTGTGAGCAGTTTGGCTGAAGGCTGGGGTATCACTAAAGACTCACCATGAGTGCACAAACCTCTTGGAGGGTGATAAGACAAATTTGGTATTTAAAAAGGTCCTTTGCATTATTTCCATCAATAAGCAAGTGTAGAATGTACTGTCCATGAGCCATGACTGGAGGAGCTCTGGCTCCTTGTCGCTATTTCAATGGTCAGCATCCTATCTTGTCCTCAGTGACTGGTGGAGTGGGTTGTATTAAGAGATAATTCAAAATATCAAAAAAAAAAAGAAAAAAAAAATACACATATAACAAACAAGAGATGATTTGGAATCTGTGCAAGGAAAGCAGTCTATCACCATCTAGGTAAAGCATATCAAATGACAATATAGACACTGGAAAATGGGGAAAAAAGAAAACTAATAATAGTTATGCATAAAAAGAGATAACATAGCAACGGGGAGGCTTAAAGTCTTCATCACCACACACATGCATTTGCATCTGCCCAGCCCACAAGCCAAGCACTCATCAGAGCGGCCACTCGCATAAGCGTATTTCTCGCATTTTGGTCAATTGATTGCTGTAAAGCAACCAGAGTGAAAGGGTTAATGAGAGAATTTTCAATAAAAAAATAAATTTTGTAATATAATAGTTATTACCATTAAACTTAAAAATAAAAGATTAATTTACAATAAAAATTACTAAAATATTAATAATAAAATCAGTAAAATCCCAAATAGAAAGATATTAATGACAATAAAAATATCAATAAGACTAATAAAATATGTGAAAAAGAAAAACACATAGGAGAAAAATAATAACAGTAATAACAATAATTATTAATAATGGCCACAATGGAGGTGTTATTACCAATACTAATAGGTACTAATATTAAAGGTAATACCACTAATAATAAGAACAAAAAAAATTATGTAATTATGAAGATAAAAAGTAATAAAACAAAAATAACAGCAGCAACAACAATAACATCAACGATATTACCATCATTATAAATAATAACAAAAACAAAAATTAATCCAGTGAAAACCTGCTCAATACATTAAAATATATATCCAGTTCTCCTGAATTCACAATGCATCCAGAGAATGCAAACACTTGTTTTCACGACCTAAAAATCTTACAAGATAACACATCACACACAACATCAATGCAATCATTTGTATTTCCCTGACCTATAAATCTTAAAAGGGGAAAAATTGTTTTTAAAGTTGGAAAAGATAATTTTTTTTTTTAGAAAATCAGCATCTCACATTGTGAGACCGCCAGGTCCTGGAGTGTCGCAGTGGCTTTCAGTTTAAATGTCTACTACCCCATGTGCTGGGGATATAAATTCATGGTCACTTTTTCCTTGTATCGTCTGCATCCTTTTTGTTCAATTTTTTTTAATGCTTATATGTAAGTATGGGGCTGTGCAATACCTATTACACTGGCATCACTCTGGGTGGGGTGGGAGTGGCCTGGGAGAGTGATGCACCAGTATCAATTTTCTCAGTGTGAGTACACATTTGCTGTATCCTCACATGAGTTCCTTTGTGTTTTATGACATTATCATTGTTGTCCAGTGCATTTTTCCTGTTACATACACAATAGGAAAACACGAAAGAAAGACTGTGGCATGGAGTGAGTCTGCCAAGAGGAGGATGAAGGCTTATTGTGATAAAGTAAGGGAAGAGAAAAGTGGCGATGCGGCACCTCAACCCACCACGTGTCGCCTCCCAGCTGGACTCCTAGCACACACGGATAAACTCCTATCTGGAAAACTTAGTGATGGAGATTCGGATGATGATAATGCCCTTGTGGGAGACTGAAAGAACTTATAAAGGGAAAGAAATGTGATGTATGTGGTGAGAGGGCAAACGGGAGTATACAAAAGAAATACTTTGACGGTGTATTGTCATTGAGGTGCAACAAGTGTAAAGTACTGATGTGTCAGTGAGCCACAGAAATCAAAGCCTGGCAACTTTACTGAAGGCAACAGTGTGTTGTTGTTCCACAGCCTCAGTAATGAATATGGAAGAGTTGGCCTCTCCAGGCTGTCAGCTCTCTTTGGCACACATGCCATGATAAAATCTGTCTTTGCGAGTTATGCAAACTTCCTGTACCATACCATGGCAGATTTCTATGAGGAACAACAAAAAGTTGTGAATGGAACTGCTAGTGAAGTAGTTACCAGGCAGGCTACAGTGCTACAAATTGACAGAAAAGTAGAAGCTGGTGTTGGTTATGATGGGACATGGCTTGTAACATTTAAATTACCCCTAAAACACAGTTTCAAAGAGAATGTGGTGAATACAGGGGTGACCCTTACAATCGTGCATGGTCCTATAAAGGTTGGCTAAAACACTCTCGTGTGAAGTGTCGTGTATGCTTAAACTGAAGTTTAACAATTTGTTATTCGGGTAATATAAAAGTAAAATGTTTAATGAAGAAAAAAATAAAATAAATTAATAATATTGTTCATTTTACATTAAATACCTTTCCTTTACTGTGGTTATCTGGACCTGCAAAAGTCCCTCAAGGGCTTTTGCGTTCGTCTGGGTGACGCGCTGCCCACCTGTTGTCCCTTTGTAGCAAGGTTTGGCAACAAGGAGGTGGCCCAACACAGAGCTCCAATCCTCTAAGACACTGGAGGACTCACCCAGTCTGTCTCGGGGTCGAGTGTAGGCTCCTCTTTTCCGACCTTTCTACCTCTCCATCACCTCACTATCACCCCTGCCACTTCACCTTCACCCTCATCCCACCTCACCTATACTCCCTTTGTAATGGCCAAGATTAAGATTTAAACCCTCGGTGGTCCATCCCCAAGGAAACACGAGCTCCTCGCGAGTGCCCCCTTCAATGCCGAGGCCCAAGTACTGAGGTATTTCACCATCCATGATGGCTACTTGGTCCTCATCGAGGACGATGCCCAGGCAGAAAGGCTCTTTTCCAAGGACGTCCTTCAGACCTTGGATAAGCATGGCTTCACCCCCATCCTTCCGGTGGAGATGAAGGCCAAACTGACCCTCGGGGGTCAAGAAACTCGATTGCCAGGTGGTGAACGAGTCCGAGCAAGACATCACCGACGAGATCATGGCCTCTGTCCCCTTGGCCAAGGTAGACCATGTCTTCGTTATGAGGCTTAATTATATGATCAAGGTCTGGTTCTCTGACCATGCAGCAGCCAAACTAATCAAGGAGAAAGGACTTTACCTCTTCAAGGAATTCGTCGCCCCTTGGCAAGTGGAGTTTGAGAGGTTCACACCTCTCAAGCAGTGCAAGAACTGTTTCGCCTATGGCCATCTGAAACCTCAGTGTAAGGCCGAGAAGAAGACTCTTTGCTCTGAATGCGGCTCGGGCCCTCACACCTACAGTGTGTGCAAGAACCAGACCAAAAAGTGCGTTAACTGCAGTGGCCCTCACAGGACATTCGCAAATAGCTGCCCGACCCGGAAAGATGCCATTAAGACCTCTCATGAGAAGATGAAAGAGAAAGAGAAGAAGGAGAAGGAGACAGCCCAAGAAACAGTTCAGGCGCCCACTAATGCTTGGAAGCCTCTTATCAACCAGGTCTGTCAGGGAGAAGACCACTAAGTCCGAACCCACCATCCATCTGGCCCTCCCTCACAACCTCTCGAAAGAGATTCTCATTGTCCTTCTGCACGCACACATGCAGAATCTCATTGAACCTCAGCTAGGCTTCCGGCACCATGCCAAGACGGCCCTACATCGCAACAATCTCCCTGACCTTGATCTCGGAGAGTCTGATTCCTGGGGCATCTTAAAGGTTGTACTTCGATTGGATGTGCTTATTAGTGACTCCTCACAGGCTCACTCATAGCCACAAATCTCATATTGGGGCAGGATTAAGGTTGAAAAAGCTGACTGTGTGAATCACAAAGAAAAAGATTGGCACATACCTTCAAAAACTGAAAGAAGAACTAAAGGAAGAAAAGGTCACAATGTAAGGGAAAGTAATTAGAAAAGGTGTTGTGGCAAGCAGCAATACTATCGAAAAGCCATCAAGGCCAGTGTAGGAACTGATTATATAACAATGAAGCTCAAGATAATGTCAGAGTTCTCGAATGCTGTTTCAAGGAATGGAGAAGGAAACCACCACGATCTTTACTGTGATCAATCTTATTTGTTTTCCAGGAAACGATGGACAACAGTGAACCTATGCCCTTATGTGACACTATGAGGAACTATCTTCAGATCGACCAGTAGTATGAGGATCGCGCGAGGACAATATTCAATAACCTATTATCTCCAGCCCTGCTTCAAAGATGTATGAAATGAAGGCCTGCATTCTAAGCTCTGGCTTCATCAAAATAAAGCAAAGTTTGTTGGCCTAAAAAGGGCGAGATTTATTTATCATCTACCAATACTTGCGCACAACTTGGGATATGAATAAAATAATTCATTTCCTTATATAGGCTTTCCTTCAACTCCTGGGGCAACACAAACATGGGAAAAGATGGACAAAGTCCAGATATCTCCACACCAGGCAAAGCAAAAGAGAAATACAAAAAAAGCTCCTAGATTGTAGATTACAAACCAGGGGGCTTTGATGCATAGGCCTTCATAGGCCTACCCTGGCAACAAGGAGTTGGGTAGCACCCAATAATACCCTCCTCTCTCAGGGACAAGTATTTTATCTTTTATAATACATGTGTATCCATACATGTCAGCTTTAAGGAAAATTAACTGTGAGCACACCCTCCCCATAGAAATGACCTGAGGTGACCTGAATATGCTTCCTTGAAAATCTGACCTCTTCAACATTATCAAAATGTAAGGTAAGGAACAAGACAGTTATCTTGCTTTAAGAAAAAAAAAAAATACTGTACTGTACATTGTCACCTGAGCATAAAAGTGCCTTTTTTCTCAAAACTATCATTTAAAGGCTAATAATTACATCTAAACTTCTACTACTCCTATTGTAAATTTCTTGTTCAAACTGCTCATTGAAGTTCCTCAATTTCAAAGCTCTTAGGATCAGCAATTTTTTCTGTTAGTTTTTACAAAAAAAATTGCTTGGATTGATTTTATTTTAAACTTATATTTGCAATATCCAAATAACAAGTAGTATTGTTCCTTTTGGGTGTCTTTTTACTTTCATAAAAGGGGGATTCTTCTCCTTTGAATAGTTTTTTTTTTTTTTTTTTTTTAATTAATGATTAAATTTTAATGAAAATTATATCATACTCAAGTATTTAAGCTGTAAAAAAATCACAAGTCTAGACAAAATACTTCAGCCACAGGAAATCAAAACATCTAGTAGCGACTGTAAAAACAATTTTTCCCCAAGATATCAATATCACACACAACACTGACAGAACCAAATTGCCATTTCCTACCTTAATGACCCAGAACCCTGAAGGAGATAGCTGTACACACTGCTTCAAAAAGAGTTTACACTTCTCCCTGGTGAAGACACCCTTGTTGCGTCGGATTTGTTCCCAGGTTACTATATGTTTCTGAAAGCAGCAAGTTTCATTATTAACCTTCAACTTTAC
>NW_020872207.1:226885-241885 GCF_003789085.1 Penaeus vannamei
TCCTCTCTCTCCTCTCTCTCCCTCTCTCTCCTCTCTCTCTCCTCTCTCTCTCTCTCTCTCTCTCTCTCTCTCTCTCTCTCTCTCTCTCTCTCTCTCTCTCTCTCTCTCTCTCTCTCTCTCTCTCTCTCTCTACCTCTCTCTCTCTCTCTCTCTCTCTCTCCTCTCTCTCCTCTCTCTCTCTCTCTCTCTCCTCTCTCTCTCTCTCTCTCTCTCTCTCTCTCTCTCTCTCTCTCTCTCTCTCTCTCTCTCTCTCTCTCTCTCTCTCTCTCTCTCTCTCTCTCTCTCTCTCTCTCTCCTCCTCTCTTCTCTCTCTCTCTCTCTCTCCCTCTCTCTCTCTCTCTCTCTCTCTCTCTCTCTCTCTCTCTCTCTCTCTTCTCTCTCCCTCTCTCTCTCTCTTCTCTCCTCTCTCTTCTCTCTCTCTCCCTCTCTCTCTCTCTCTCTCTCTCTCCTCTCTCTCTCTCTTCTCTCTCTCTCTCTCTCTCTCTCTCTCTCTCTCTCTCTCTCTCTCTCTCTCTCTCTACTCTCTCTCTCTCTCTCTCTCTCTCTCTCTCTCTCCCCCCCCTCTCTCTCTCTCCCCCCCCCCACTCTCTCTCTCTCCCCCCCACTCTCTCTCTCTCCCCCCCCCCACTCTCTCTCTCTCCCCCCCCACTCTCTCTCTCTCCCCCCCCCACTCTCTCCCTCTCTCTCTCCCTCTGCAATGGTACAGGTAAAGGGAAGAAATCCTCTTCTTGATATCTTCAACTGAACATCTACTGCAGGCATCTTGCCTACTGCCTGGAAACGAGCTACCATTATCCCATCCCAAAACCAGGAAGCCCGGATGAATTTAGACCAATTTCTCTGACATCCTGTTTCTCTAATACCTGTAAAACTTGTCTGCTTTGCCAGATCAAGGACAAAATTCATTCATCAGTCTGCAGTCCCCCATGAATTAACAATTAATAGTTAAGGACAAGTTTCTGCTATGGATAAGGGATTATCTGTCTTTGAGAAGAGCAAAAGTATGGTAAAAAGGCACTTACAGCGCATATGCTTATGGTGAAATTATGTCCCCTTTACTATTTAACCCACCCATTATGGTCCATTTCGAGAGAGATAATCCCCATTTCTGGGCAGTATCTAAATTGGCGCACGGGCCAGTTCCGGAACCTGCCCGTGTATCCCCCACCTCAGGCGACAAAATTAGAGCACAGCTCCGATCTAGCATCACGCTGGTGGACAGCCAGCCATGGTCCATATTCCGGGGTGTCACATACATGCGACACCTGGCGCAAGTTGGTTAAAAAAACACTCATTGCAAGCTAAGCAGTGAATTAGAAGACCTATGCAGTATCACATCCTATACTAATGACATTCTCTTTCTGGTCTGTGATAAGGGGAATGTGTTGTGTTCTTCAGAGGTTCAGTAAAATAAATGTGCTTCCTTTGGATAATCAACCCTATCAAGACTAAGTATATTTCCAGATCTCATAAACTTTCATACATTCCAAGGTGGACAAGTTATTGCATTGCAAAGATAAGCCTCTAGGTGTTACGCTGATTGCTACCCTGCAATGTCCTGCAATTCTTGCTCCACTTGGAAAATTGTTCAAAACATCAGGGAACATTGCTTGGAGCGTTTAAGACTTTTACAATTCATAAATAACAAATACATAGGTGCCTTCCCAAGAGTCCTAACTTTGATGTATTTTTCCCTTTATGCAAGCCCAGTCATTAGTTCCCTGAAACCCCTTGAAATATTACAACACAAGGCCATGAAATTTTTTCTTGGTTGCCCAATGACTGCTAAATTTCTTGTCAAGAGAAAAGAGCTGGACCTTCCTTCAATTCATAGTTACCCAGTTCAACCCCATGCTCGGCATCAGACTTCTGCAGCTTCAATCCAGACCACAAATTTCCCTTGCTTTGTCTGAGACCAAATATATAGTTTGACTTGATACTCCAATCTGATATAGTACAACTTTGAATGTAAGGTCTAAACTGCCCAAACTATTCTCAGTTTCAGGTTGTATTATGGAAATTTGAAAAATTATGAAAAAATAGCATATATAGCTCATATGATAATTTTTGTACTGAGTTATTTACTACATAGAGGGATGATATGGAGTCTCTGCAAATCAAAAGGCAAATATGAACATTAGAAAATGGCAAAAAAGCTAAAAAAGTTTACACATATAACTTTGCAAATGAGAAACACAGATTCTTGTCACTGCTCATGAGTGTTAGCGCATATTGGGATATTGGCCACTTATGTAACCCAGTGCCCGTATTTTTGGCCCAATGATTTCCGTGATGCAACTGGATCCAACTGATTAACTTTTTAGATGTTAGTGACACTGTGCCTGGTTATGTCCTAAAATCTAGGCATTAGACTTGAGTGGAGACTCGTGGGTATGAGGCTTGTAGGATCAGCCCACATACACATTTATGCAATATGAAGACTTTGCTGCCCTTATGCAGTGTTATTATCTCTGTATTAGCTCCACCAATGAGGTCATATTTTTGGTAGTGTTGGTTAGTGAGTCTTGTTTGTTTGTTTGTTTGTGTGATAACTTAAAATGTTAAGAACAAGTTTTTATCATTGGTTTTTTATGGCCCAACATAAATGCCATGAACCCATTTACGACGGGTGTCCCACATGTCAGACACCTGGAAAAATAAACATTGCTGGGTGTCCTGCTAGTGTGACGCTGGATCGGAGCTTATGCTCCGATTCCATCGCGGGCTGTGGCTGGCGCGCGGGCAGATTCCGGGCCAGCCCTGTGCGCCGATATTGAAGCCGCTCGGAAACTATTATTTTTGGCTTCAAAATATACTGCCTCTAGCGGGTTGAATTTTGGTGGTGATCCAAATCATGATCTAGGTCCAGGAAGTTTTTGAATGATAGCATCAGTTACTCCTATTGCTGTGGCATTAGGGGTAACTATTATTATTATTTGCATTGTTATAAAGGTACAAGTTTTTGGCACTTGAATTTTTATTTATAAAGATTGTTGTAACATTTTTGTTAGGTAGAATTATCCACATTACTGCATGATAGTAAATAATACTTGACATGATTGTTCAGACTACAAATGACACATTCAATTGAGATACCTCCAATTTATTCTAAAAGTAGACAGATAATTCATACAGGCATATTTATTTGCAAGTAAAACCATTTGAAATTGAATTATTGATTCTCTGAATAATTAGTTATTTGGTAATCCTTCAAAATCTGAATAAATTGTTTATCCATGGCAGTAATGGTTAAATCTTTAGAAGACTTTTTTTCTGTCTCTGGCCTGACAGTGCAATGAGTAGCGTTTTTTCCAAACATAAGCTTTCTAATGTTAACAATATAATTGCTTCATATATATGGCCCTTGAAGAATAGGTATTAAAGAGAAACTTGAATCATCAAAAACATGTTATCAAGATAATGACATCATGGAAAGGCTCCTTCTGCACAAGTTGCTTTAAACATAAGATATATGGAGATTTTAAAAAAAGTCTTGTATATATGTTGTTTTTTGATTTGGTCTTTTGCATTGCAGGATAAGGACCCAGCCTCTCTTGCATACTATCAGAACTTGGCAGCTGCCCAGCAAGCTCAAAAACTTGCCTACTCACAGCAGGCAGCATACCAGCAGCAGCAACAGTCCTTGTATGTACAGCAGCAGCAACAACTGTATCTACAACAGCTGCAGGGTTACTATCCACCTCCTCCACAAGCTCCTCCATTCCAGCATGGACAGAATGTTTTGGTGTTGGTGAGTATTGTGAAACTAGAGTTAACAAAGTATTTCTTATTGTGTTTTGTTTTAGCAGGAGGATTAAGCTGCCATTTGCTCTTATCCATGGCTGCTATTGTGTATTTATGAAATCCTTCTCTTCCTCGACTATTTAATCATATTGTAAATTGGGAAAAGCAGTATATTTAAATGCTAGAGCAAAAGATTGAAGCAAATGCTATACTTAAAAAAGAAAAGAAAAATATATTGTTTTGTAAAAGGATAATCAGATGAAAGAAATATCTGAATAAAATTATACAATTTTCACCTTGGATAATGTGAATACTGTGTATAATTGAGAGATGATTTAAATGTGCAAAATTTTAAAGTTTGGTTTGCGTGTCAAAACAGGTCTTTGTAATACATGTTTTTTGAAATAGCAAGAGAAAGTTTCATAATATTGCAGCTAGTAAGTGCTTCCAAAAAGTACTCGGTTGTGAAATGTAGCATAGAAGGAGGACTTGCAGGGTAGGAGTATAATAAAAGAGGGTCTGTACTATTGGGACTCGAGTAGTTTTCTAATTGGGCTCCTGTAGTTTTCTCCTGATGTACACATTAAATAATGGAATACTTTTAGAATATTATCAGAAGGGAAATGCTGTGATGAAATAATCAAACATAGCAAATCATGTTCTAGATTAAGTGATAAATGGGTTTTAAGTGATTTTTTATTTTTGATGTACACTTTGTAGATGGATCTGAGCCTGTAAATGAAGGCAATTATTCAAATATACATGCTGAGTATATAGTTACATATGCTGCCGTTTACACTTTATTGTCCCCCGCAATGTATTGGACATTCTCTTTGAAGCCCCTGCCTTTTCCATTGACAACTTATTCTCCTTCCTTAGATGCATAAATATCCTCCATTTGATCAAATAAACCTCTATCTTTGACCCTTTCTCTTCTATAAATAACTATCATACTCCTTTTACTACCCCTCTTTCTATCCCTTTCACTAACATTACCATCTTAAAATACCATATGACCATTAACACTTAACCCACTAACACGAGTATATTTTGAAGCTGAAAATAATATTTTCTGGGTAAATACAAAATCTGCCCGCGCACCAGCCATGGCCCGTGACATATTCGGAGCGCAAGCTCCGATCCAAATGGCACACTGGCGGGACGCCTAGCAATGTTTATTTTTCCGGGTGTCTCATGTATGGGACACCTTTGGTAAATGGGTTATAACATTAAACATTACACTTACATGTTTTATTGTGGATAATTTTATGTTAATGGCTTTTCCAACTGTACTCCTAGATAAAAAAAAAAGAAAGAAAAAAAAAATGGTAATGTAATGGAAATGACAACTAAGAGACTCAATTTCTTTCCTTCAGAATGGTTTTGAATCTGGTGCCAGGTTCGATGGCATTGCCCAGCCCAGCATCCCTCCCCCACCACCTGGCGTTGCCCCCAATGCTGCTCAGCTGGCTGCTGCTTCCGGTGCTCAAGTATCGATGAGTCAGAAGAAAGGTTCCTTCCTCAGTGGAGGGTCAGGTGGAGGGTTCACTTTTTGGTAAAGTGTTGTAAGGGTTATATGTAAAAGACCAAAAAAACAAAAAACAAAAAAAAAAAACAAAAAAGATTGGAATATTCTTGGTTTGATACTTTTTATTTTTGATGTAGAAAGACATCTGACCAATGAGAAGAGAAGATTTTTTTTTTTTTTTCTTAAAGTAGAGATGGTAGTGTGAACCAAATCTGGCAACGTATTTTGGCAAGAAGAAAAAAAACAAAGATGTAAATAAGTAAAAAAATATATGTATAAAGAAGACTTCAGAAGTCAACTTTGCAGTTTTGTTTGAATGCTTAAACAGGGTAAAAATGTAATAATCCATTTTGCAGTTATTGTAGGAAGAGGTGGAAGGGAATAAAGGTTATGACAGTGTACTAGAGTGAATAGAATTGCAATGGACCACTTTATATGTGGACAGACTCTAATTGATGGATACTATATAGTTATATATAATAATTATATATAGATGTATATTATATTGTCGTTGATAAATATATAATTATATATAATAATTGTGGATATAAATATATATGATCATTATATGATTAGTTTTCATGGATACTTTAGTAGTGTCTTAGAGAGTTTGGAGAGTATGTCCTTTGTACTCTGTGTTAAGCCTTTTTTCCCAGTGATACGTTTGAGTACTTTTTTTCCTCCAGTCGGGCTGATACATTGGAAGTTATTGTATCAAATAAGATGTGTCTCTTTTTGTTTTTTTCTAGTTGTTTTTCTTGTCAGAGTCCTAGGGGCTGTTGGTAATATATTGTTACTGATTTATGAAGTACCTTAAATTTGATTTATGATTTTGTGATTTAGGTGTACCTGTATAACCAAAGCATAAAAGAACAACAAAGAAAGAGAGAGAGAGACAAAAAAAAAAGGTTCAAAATAATGTATTGTTTACCATTTTGAATTCTTTTTGATTCCTTTTGATAAAAATCGTAATGCAGTGTACATTTTCACAAATTATGACCTTCCCAATAAAGTCTCAGATAATGAATAAACTTCCTCACTCTCTTTCCAACTCCTGCTCTCTAGGAGGTATTGCTGTGACACTTTGTTGGAGGATACCATCGCAAGTATCTTCATCTTCTTTAAAGGAAAAGACTGGTTTTGTTTCATTTTTAATCTCTGTCTACAATTCATTGGACTGTGTGTAGTGAATTTCTGTAATGGTTCACCATTGGCATTATATTCAGTTCAAAATATCCACTGTCATACCTGTTTGCAGTTTGAATTAATTCTACAAGAAAACATTAAAATTCCAATTCAGAAACTCCAGTTACTGGAACGAATAGCCAAGTTAAAATAATGGATGTCTAGACAGCCAGTTAGCTCATGGGGGTGTTGATGTAAAGATTCAGTGTTGTAGGAATTTTTGCAGCCAGCCAAAGTATTGCAAAATTTTCACAGTTAAATGACCAAGAGAGAGAGAAAAAAGAAAACAAAAAACAAAGGCGGAGTGAGTGTTCATCTACTATTGTGTACTCAGGAATACAGTACATTAAGTAAGCCATTGCTCCATGAATGTGATCTAGATTGTTGTTCGTTGGTTGATGTTGATCGTGTTTTTCCATAAGGTTTGGGGTTTTCACTTTTCACACTAGAGGCTTATACCAATGCACATACATAGTCAACATTATGACAATGATACATACTAGCCATTTAGATGTATGTATGTATTTTTGTATATATGTATGTATTATGTATGTAAATATAATAGGATGTGATATCATAATGATTATCACTTCCACCATCTCAAGGGATTTTCTAGTCCGATTTTTTTTCTCTCAAATGGCCTACTTAGAATCCCTTCGGAACTCTGGTCAAGGTGCTCATCAGTACTATGCGTGAAGTGTGAAATCTGCTTGCCAGTGGTGAAAGAGATTGATAAATATGTTATATTTACTTACTATTTGTGGATATGACAGCAAGGATATTATCCTACTTGTATTTACTAGAATATTTTAGAGGGTGTGTAGTGGAAATTTTAGAGGAATATTTAGACTGGTTGCTATTTAGCCTTTTCCTTAATATTAGAGTAATGGGAATTTTTCATGCTCAAGCATTACTATTCCTGTTTGTATTAATCACCACTAACTTGATGTATTCTTACTAAACAAATAGTTTTGAATTTAAGGAATATACTATTATCAGAATTGTAATTGTATGGTAATTCTTATGAACAATAAAATATTGACAGAAATGGTTTTCTCATCTAATTCCTTTTCCGCAAGGATTATGAAATCCTGAGGAAGACATCTGTTGTATATGTTGCATGGAATTTGAGGGATAAAGTTGGCTAGATAAAGAATAATTTTTTTTGCCAATGCAACATTATTTTATTTTCTATTTGAAATCTGTATGACTTATCATGAATTTAAAGACATGCATGATGTCTGTAATTTTTTTCTCCAACTACACATTTTACTTGAAATGCTAATTTGGTGATTATGCCCCTCAAGTTGTGGATGCCTTATTTTTAGTGGCCTCTTTTCATTATACTGGTGAATATGAATAATAAATGAAGTTCCATTTATCTTATAATGTTGATCTTGTAATTTTGAATTTTTTGCTTTACTTTTTATACCTGTACACAGTTTTTTTCCTTTTTGAGTAGCCATTTGTTTTCCATTTTCTTTACTTTTTTGTAGTTAATTTACAGCTGGTTTTTTACTTGTTTATTAATCTGTTACACATTTTAACCCATTAATATGGTGTTCGAACATGTGCGCTGTTCACTATCATTTGATTGATTGATTTTTTGAAATATAGTTGGCTCCACAAATACTTATTATCTATGAAGCCAGTTAGTTGACCTAGTCTGACTTCACCTATTTGCTCCATTTCTTAGTTATATATATATTTCAGTACTGTTATTATTTGTATCAGTGTTGTTATGATGATAAAGATAGCACTCGACTGTATCTCCTTGGTGGACTGAAATCTGGGGATTGGGCTTCCTTGAGTGGCGACTCTCTTAGCGCACATGAACACTCATGTAGATATCAAGACTCCTTTTTTCCGCTTTGCAATGCTATTCCCCCCAGTGCCATGCGTGTTGTTGCTGTGAGGGGGCATAGGAGATGGAGTCTTGCGGCACAATATTGGGGATCTCCTACCTTAGGCCTCGGCCTATGACTTGACTAATTTTGCATGGTCTCTTCTGCTTCCCCTGTCCTTTTCTTCTCTTCTCCAACCCCTTCTGCTGTCCACTTCCTAATGTGCGTGAACTGTGTTGAAAGTATGAAAGGCTGGCTTTGTGCCAGTCGTGAAAGGCCTTAAATAGTCATGGGAACATTATTCCCCAATTTAGTTGTCAGCTAGACCCACTGACTTTAACTTTTCCAGTTCCCCAACCCCTGGCTGTCCTTAGATTGCTACTCTGAACGCTGCTACTACTATCCCCTTTCGCTGCCTTTTTTCACCTCGGTCCATCCCAAGTCACCCATCTAGGGGTACTGACATTAAAATCTTATAGCTTACTTTTAGTTTGCTTTATTGAATTAAACATGATAGCATTGCTTGGTCCTTTGTTTCTTATGGATGATTACTTATCTCCTATAAATGCAGCTTCAAACTTTTGCCAAAAAAAGCAACAAACACAGTGACGACAACCTCATACAGAATTTATGTAATTGTATTTCTATAAAATTTGGAAAGGGGAAAATTTTGTAAAAAGTGACCTTCAAAGGAAAAGGTACAGCAACATTTTTCGCCTTTACTACTTGAGTCTGTGGATGTTCACAAAGAATGCAAGGAAATTTGACATGTGTATTAGCATAGAACATGTGGGGAGTCCACTACACAACTGTGATGCGACGATAGTACTTTCTCCTCTTCTCCCCTTCCGTCGCATCCTACTTCAATCCATTGCCTGTTATTCTCATGGGTGGGGGTCTTAGGAGACGGAGATTGAGGCCCAGTGTAGGGGATCACCCTGACATTGGACCTCAGCCCTCGGCATGATCTAATTTTACATGGTCTTTTCTTTCTTTTTCTTAACTTCCCCAACTCCTTTTCCTGTCAATTCCCAAGGTGTGAGGCGTTTTGAAAGGATGAAAAGCTGACTTTGTGCTATTCATGAATGGCATCAGGGAGCCATGGGCACGGTATTCCCTAGGTTAATTGTTTAGCCCTTACCCTTCATGGAGACCCTGAGGGGTGGACCTATTGTCTTCCCCACGTATTTCAGGCTTACCATGGCCAGTAATGAAGATTTTGTAACCTTATAAGGGGCATTGAAGCTTGCCCCTTTATCAAATAGCCTCCCTTAATGTAACTACTCCGGTTTAGCAAGCACTGACTCTCCTTTGATCACCGACCACTGCTACTACACACTCCTCGTTGAAACGTACTGTCAAATTAACCTGTCCTGAATCATCTACCCAGGTAACTCAGCCTCCAAAGGACACCCCTCCCTCAACACCAATATCCTTGGCCCCATCTCCTGCACAATCGTCTACATTTCTTACATCCTCCTTCCTCATTACAACTCTTCAATCTTATTGCCCACCCTATCACTCTACACCACCACCTCTTTCTCCCGTCCTCACCCTGATTTTTTGTAATTCCTCCTGACAATACCCTACTTTTCCAACATTGCATCCAAAAACAAGTAGGTAAAGTCTCCTTTTGCAGCCGTCACGATTATACACCCTGGTCACAGTTACATTTAAGTCAAGCCCATGCACTCTCTACCCAGGTTGACTCTGCTGGGTAAGCCTATTCCTGCTCGACCCCACTCCTCACTCAATACTTGCACCGGGACTGTTTCCATCTCCCCAGCTGATTGCCCTGTCTGTGATAAGGACTAGTCAGACTGTGAAGAAGACTACTTGCCTACCTTACTGACTTTGATGCTATATCAGCACAGTGCTACAATATTCCTCCTAGAAAAATATCAATACATCAATATTGCCCAGATAACCTCTCGTAGACATGACCTTCCCTTATGGTCTATATTGGGAAATTTTGCCATGTCAGACCAAATAGACCTCCCCCAATGCCAGAAAAGTTGGCGTTTTGGCCATCCTGCAAAGCACTGTCGCTCCACAGCTCTGCCGTCACTGTGTCCAGCCTGGTCATGGCTGTTCAGATTGCCCTGCACAATTACGTACATGCCTATTACAGTGGCTTCCATAATGCATTTTATAGGAATTGCCCTGCCTACAAGTTTGAGTCTGAGGTACCAGTTCTCAAATACAAACTTGGCCTTACTCTGTGAGAGGCCAGACAGGAAGCACGCTGATGAGATTTTTCGATCACTCCCTACTCCAATACATCTTCCACAGTACCCCTTCCCCCTACTCTTCACCTCATCTCTACCTCTATCTCCCAATCAAATCCCTTTTCCATTCTCAGTCCAGGTACTCCAATATCCCATCTACTCTTCACCTCATAAAAATTCCATTTCCTAAACCTTCTCACCCAACTCCCCCCCAAGAAACACTTGAGGACATTCGAAACTACCTAGGCATGACCCAAGAAAATGCTCCTCTCTATTTCAACCACCATTTCTCATACTGGGCGATTTCAATTGCTGTCACACTCTTTTGGGTGATTTCACCACTACCTTTCGTAGCCGTTCCTTAGAACACTTCCTTTCCACAGCTGACATTATTTATAATTCAGATTGCCCCACACACTTTGACATGCGCATCCAATCCTTTTCATGTCGTGACCTCTATGTTCCCCTTCTCTCCACTTAGACTTCCATTGATCAATTCTCACCCCCTCTTTTTTAAAAGATCATCATCCTACCTCCGTCGCACAATTCGGAACAACTAAAGAAGCTGGCAAAATTATCTCCTCGATCACATCTACATCTCAGCTGACTGGTGGCGGATCCACAAACTGTCAGGCAACCCTCCACCCCCCCATCCAACCCTTCATATTCGAGATCCTCTCATATCTGACCCTTTTCAAGTCGCCAATGAACTGGGTGACTATTTCAGCCAGGTCAGAAGTGGCTCTCACCTTCACATTTTTCTTCCATTAAGAACACCAGGAAACGCACTCCTATCACATTTTCTGTCATCTTTTTCTTCCAGTCGTACCACAGCACCTATGAAGGCCCTGACGGTATTCATTGCCGTATGTTTCGACACCTTCCATCTTCCTCTCAGTCCTTTCTCTTCACTATTTTTAATCACATTTAGACTACAGGAGGTTTTCCTCCTCTCCGGCGTGAAGCCCTTATTCCCCCTCTCCTGAAACCCAATAAATCGGGTACCCTCCCTCAAGATTACCGCCCCATCGCTCTAACTAGCTGCTTGTGCAAGCTAATAGAGCAAATGGTTAACTTCCGCTTAATGTGGTATATTGAGTCTCAATCTTCTCTCTCCTTCCCAGTTTGGTTTCCGCCGTACCCGAAGTACAGTTGACACCCTTGATCATTCCGAGACCTGTATTTGCACGCCATTAGAAATTTGACGAACTTACGAACTCATATATCCTGGGGTTCAGACCGTAAATGTCTCCTTCATCTTCATGCTACCTTGACTCTCTCAACTCTTAATTATGGATGCCATATATACTCTTCTGCTTCTACTTCCCTTCTTGCTCATCTTGATACAGTCCACCACTGCGGTCTTCGCTTAGCCCTAGGCGCCTTCTGCTCCTCTCCAGTTGAGAGCCTGTACGCTGTCAGGCTTGCCATCTCTCTTTCGACGCTGTGCCCTTCTCTCTCTCCTGTGCTATGTACGCTTTCACCAACTTTCTCTCACCAAACTTACTATCCTTCGATCTCTGCCTCCTACCTTCATCTCCACGTTTACCTACTCCTCCATTCGCGCTGATACTCTCCTTTCCCATTCCCCCTTTCCTTGTCTTCCCTTTTTCTGCCCATTCCGTTCCTCCATAGCTTATACCTCACCCCTGCTCATCCGTTTTCCCCGACCCACAAAATCAGATATCACCCCTTCTGCCCTTCTCACCCTCTTCCTTGACCATGTCTCTACTCATTCCTCCTGCATCCATATTTACACTGATGGCTCCAAATCCCTCCGGTGTTGGTTTTGCAGTGGTCTTTCCAACTCATACATTCTAATGCCCCCTCCCTCCTGAATCCAGTGTTCTTACTACAGAACTTTACGCACTCCTTTTCGCCTTAAAACACATTTATTCTCTCCCTACCTTCCTTTTCAATATTTTACTGACTCCCTTTACTATCTCATAAAGTCTTGTTTGTAAGATTCAGGACTTGTTGTTCTTCCTGTCTACGCGCTACAAATCTGTCAGGTTTTGAAAGGTGTCCAGCCATGTCGGAATCCCAGGCAATGAAAATGCAGATACTGTAGCAAGTTCCGTCACTATGTCCACACCAACCCTGTTTTTCACGTATTCCAACTGTGGATTATTGTCCCCACTTTAAGACTTTTCCTTTATACCTTATTGCTGTCTTTTTGGTCAAGCCTTCTCACCAATAAATTACATACAGTAGAACTATCAATTTCTTCCTGGTCAACACCTTTTCATCAGGTCAGACGCTGGGAGACGTCTCTTGCCCGCTTGCATATCTGTCAAACTCGCCTTACGTACCCCTTTCTCATGTCACGCTCTGACCCACCCCTGTGTACGCTGTTATGTTTCTCTTCCAGTCCCACACATTCTGTCCTATCCACGCTTTTCTGCAGCCTGTACCTCTGCTTTCCCTCAGCTATCCTCACTACAATGATCTCCACAAACTGTCAGACAACCCCCCATCCAGCCCCTGTCCTTCATATTCGAGATCCTCTCATATCTGACCCTTTTCAAGTCGCCAATGAACTGGGTGACTATGTTAGCCATGTCAGAAGTGGCTCTCACCTTCCTTCTCAAGTTTCTTCCATTAAGAACACCAGAAAACGCACTCCCATCACATTTTCTGTGCCATCTGATGAGTCCTATGATGCTTCTACCACTAACAGAAATCCTTACGGAATCCCACACTTTCTGCTTTGAAAACCGTTTCTTCTGCAGACGCATACATCTACTCTCCTCTTGCTTATTCCTACCTCATCCCTTCCACCTTTACCCATCTGTATACCCTTTCCAATAACACATCAAAGCTGTACTGTTGACGTATAGCAGCTAATCATTAACTTGTCCCCCTTTCTATTTTTTCGATACTATACGTTCATTTACGTTCTAGTACATTTACTTTGCGTTTTGCGTTTAACCATTAAGCAACTTCCATCTCATTCAGCCTGTTCTCACTTTTTTTCCCGCTCGCGCTCTCTCTCTCTCTCTCTCTCTCTCTCTCTCTCTCTCTCTCTCTCTCTCTCTCTCTCTCTCTCTCTCTCTCTCTCTCTCTCTCTCTCTCTCTCTCTCTCTCTCTCTCTCTCTCTCTCTCTCTCTCTCTCTCTCTCGCTCTCGCTCTCGCTCTCTCTCTCTCGCACTCTAACCCAAATGCATGTGCAAGTGTAATGTGTAGTGTGTCATTTCCTTTATATATTTTATTCACACGTAAATCTGAACGTGCAGCCCAAGTGCGTCCTCAGAATATCTTTTTTTCTTTTGCCAGAAAGAGCCTCGAGCGTAAAATAAAAGACTGAAGCCGAGAAGACGAGATGGGAATCAAAGGAAAAATTCAAGTGAAGCTGTTAACGCATTTCTGTGGCAAGAGCTGATGGCTTAAGAGCAATTTGGGGAAAAAAAGCGGAAGAGACTCTGTGTGTGTCTACACATACAGGCAGACACGCACAGACACGCTCACATGAGTTTGTGTACATGTTTGTAGGTATGGGATCAGAATGAGATTCATATATATATATATAGATAAACAAAGACATAGAAAGATTGGCAGAGACAGCCAGAGAGATACAAGCGTCTCTGATGGCAATAATACACTTGATTGTAGATAATATTAACCTGTTAAAACCTGACCCCAAGGCCAAAACCAAAGCCCTTTAAATGCGTTTCAAGTCATGGTGAGCGGAATAATTGTAAAGGAATAGTAACGCTATTATTTCGATTAACGTGCTAGTGCCTTTACCAAGTGTCTTTTCATTTCTCAGTAGAAGCAATTTCAGTTCAATAAGAGCGGGTAAAATTCGATGAAAGATTAGATTTTAGGATAGGCTACACGGCCAAATTATAATCATTTGGATAAAGAAAATAATTTACCTTTTGACAGTAAAAGACTTTTCCATTATCGTATTGCAAAATTATGATTATGCAAGATTAGATAAATCCAAATTGTATAATTCAATTACCCACAATATCACAAAATAGACACAATTTCTGCACACATTACATTTTCGATAAAACTTGTCGGGTTACCTTATTCCCCCCCCCAAAAAAAAAGAAGAAAAAAATTGCACTGAATGTTCTAAGCATTCTGTTAGACTTAAGAAGAAAAGAACATGGTTGTTTCATAACTAGAACACAACCTTTTGTTTATGTCCTGAAATGCCTTGGAAATTGTGCTCGTGTGTCTGCTACGAAAATAGGAATGAAAACATAAAAGTAAAGAGATATTATTTTTATTACATCTATATATGTAATTGTCATTATCATTATTATTACTGTTGTGTATCATTATTCTTATTCTTATTGTCATTATTGTTATCACTGTAACGATGAAAATAATAAAAATGATGAAAATGGTTATGATTGTGATTATGATAATTATAATAGCAATGACAATGACACTGACATTGGTAATGATAATGACAGTGACAGTGACAGTGATAGTGATACTGATATTGACAATGAGA
>NW_020872207.1:266456-268956 GCF_003789085.1 Penaeus vannamei
GTGTGTGTGTGTGTGTGTGTGTGTGTGTGTGTGTGTGTGTGTGTGTGCGCGCGCGTTGCACTCAAACACACATTTACGCACACAAACATACACACGCGTATACTTCACCAAGCCTATGTTCATCTGCGTATGTGCGTATAGGAACATCACATACACGCATATATACGCACACGCATTCAGACACAAATCACAGTCACGGTCAGTGTTTACACGATATACAAGCGATATATTGATGTTTAGATTAATATTCTGGCGGCTCTTTAAGCCCGGCGAACACAAAAGCGCATCATCAGAGTGTATCGCTGTTGCTGAATTCTGCGTTCGCCGATTGTCAGGATTTGTCAAGGATGAGTTTTGCGGAAAAGTGGAATCGCTTTTCAAATGGCGTTGGGGTGTATCTTCTTTTTTTATTTAAGGTTCACACATACACGTATATATGTAGGTGATGTGTATAATTTGCTGTCTGTTTATCTTTGTGTCTGCCTGTGTGTCTGTCTCTCTCTCTCTCTCTCTCTCTCTCTCTCTCTCTCTCTCTCCTCTCTCTCTCTCTCTCTCTCTCTCTCTCTCTCTCTCTCTCTCTCTCTCTCTCTCTCTCTCTTTCTTTCTTTCTCTCTGTCTGTCTCTCTCTCTCTCTCTCCTTCTCTCTCTCTCTCTCTCTCTCTCTCTCTCTCTCCTTCTCTCTCTCTCTCTCTCTCTCTCTCTCTCTCTCTCTCTCTCTCTCTCTCTCTCTCTCTCTCTCTCTCTCTCTCTCTCTCTCTCTGTCTCTATCTATCTCTCTCTCTCTCTCTCTCTCTCTCTCTCCCTCTCTCTCTCTCTCTCTCTCTCTCTCTCTCTCTCTCTCTCTCTCTCTCTCTCTCTCTCTCTCTCTCTCTCTCTCTCTCTCCCTCTCTCTCTCTCTCTCTCTCTCTCTCTCTCTCTCTCTCTCTCTCTCTCTCTCTCTCTCTCTCTCTCTCTCTCTCTCTCTTCTCTTTCTTTCTCTTTCTCTCTGTCTGTCTGTCTGTCTTCTCTCTCTCTCTCTCTCTCTCTCTCTCTCTCTCTCTCTCTCTCTCTCTCTCTCTCTCTCTCTCTCTCTCTCTCTCTCTCTCTCTCTCTCTCTCTTTTGTCTCTCTCTTTCGCTGCATATATATGTCTATATTTACATATTTGTATACATATACATATATATATGCAGACATTTGCATGTACATATGTTTTATCAACTACGTTTCAAACTACTTCGACTGCAGTTTCCTATATTGAACCAGGTGTTCATTTGGTCAAGAACTGGACGTCTGTTTCAGATGGTGAAGCTAAATTCTGGTCCCCGTCCTCTTGTGTTGGTCGGGTTAGGGACCGACTTTTAAATGAGCTTATTTTTTCCCTTCACAGGTATAATTGAATTTCACTTCTATATGCGACACTCTCTCTCTCTGTCTATCTGTCTGTCTGTCTATCTATTTATCTGTTTGTCTACCTAGCTTTCTGATTATCTATCTATTTATCTGCCTATCTGTTGATCTACCTAACTATTTATCTATCTGTCAATCCATCTGTCTGTTCATCTATGTATTTATCTCTCTGTCTATCTATCTATCTATCTTTCTATGAACACAAACCCAGTAACGTGTATACAAAGAAGAAAAGGAAAAGACAATAAAATAATGAAATTGAGTCGTGACGTTTCGAACTACCCGAGATCTCCTCATCAGACGAACAATTAACCGAAATGGATTCACTTTTTCATTCGTCTGATGAGGTGATCTTGGCGATATCGAGACGTCATTTTCGGCTTTTATTATGGCTGTTTAACTTTTTCATTCTTCCCGTTCACGTTACTGTGTTTGTGTTTCTGTTTATGTGTATATATGTATATATATATATATAATATATTATATATATATATATATAATATTAATATATATATATACATATTATATATATATATATATATATATATATATATATATGTATATATATATATATATATATATATATATATATATATATATATATATATATATATATATATATATATATATATATATATATACATTATATATTATATATATATATTAATATATATAATTATATATATATATATATATACATATATATATATATATATATAATAATATAATATATTATATAATATATATACATATATACATAAATATATATATATATAATAATATATATGTATGTATGTATATGTATGTATATATTGTGTGTATATATATTATATATATTATATATATATGTATATATATTAATATATATATATATATATATATATAATATAGTATATATATATATAGTATATATATATATATATACATATATCTATATTAATTTATATTATATATTATATATATATATATTATTATATATATTAAAATATAATGTTATATGTTATATATATCAAAAATATGTATATATTCTACACACACACACACACACACACACACACACACACACACACAACACACCACACAACACACACACACACACACACACACACACA
>NW_020872207.1:276456-278956 GCF_003789085.1 Penaeus vannamei
TATTTTTCATTGTCTTCTTCTTCTATTTCTTTTTATTCGTCTTCTGCTTCTGCTTCTTCTTTTTTGCCTCTTCTTCTTAAGCTTCTTTTTATTTTTCATTGTCTTCTTCTTCTTCTATTTCTTTTGCTTCTTTTTCTCCTCCTTCTCCTCCCCCTCATCGTCATTATCTTCCCCTCCTCCTCCTTCTTCTCTTCTTCTTCTTCTTCTTCCTTTACTTCTTCTCCTCCTCTTCCTCCTCCTCCTCCTCCTTTTTCTTCTTCTTCCTCGTCTTCTATGTTTTATTTATTCATTTGTTTGTATACTTGTTTTAAAGGTCGTCTGTTTTCTTATTTAGTTTTTTTGTTTGTTTGATTTTATCTTCGTGTATTTCTTTCCCTATTCTTTTACCATCTCCATCCATCTCCAGTCATTATCTTCATTATCCTTATCATCACTGTCATTATCAGAATTATCATCGTAATCTCCTTCGATTTTACCTTCGCTTCTTCTTCCTATTCCTCTTTTCGTCTTTGTTGTGTTAATTAATTTTTCTCAAGGCATTTTTATTGCCTTCTCTTTGTGTTATTTTAGTGTTATCTTTGGTGTTATCTTTAGTATTACTTTCATGTCATCTTTGTATTACACTGGCGTTATCTTGGTGTTGTATTCGTGTTATCGTTAGTGCCATCTTAATGTTATTTTCACGATATCTTTGTTATCGTAGATTTATCGTGTTAGCTTAGCACTAAATCGTGTTATCTTTAGCGTTATCGTGTTATCCTGGTGTTATGTTAGTTACCTTTAATGTTATCTCCATTTTATCTAGGTGTTATCATTTTATTAGTTTAGTTGTTATTCTAGTGTTACATTAGAGTTATCTTAGTGTTATGTTTATGATGTCTTCGTGTTATATTAGAGTTCTCTTCATATCGTCGTATTATCTTAGTGTTATCTTTCGTGCAATACTAGTGCTAGTTTCATGTCATCTTTAGTGCTATCTTCATGTTATTATTAGTGTTATATTAGAATTATCTTTACTATTCTATTAGAGCTAACTGCGTGTTATCTTTAGCGTTATCTTAGTGTTATATTCATGTTTGCTTCGTGTTATCCTAGCGTTGCATTGGAATTAGCTTTGGCATTATCTTCGAGTTCGTGTTATCCATGTTATCTTCGTGTTCTTTTGAAGTTATCTGTAATGTTATCTTAGTGTTATCTTTGTGCTATTATATTATAATTGTTATCTTAGTATTATATCAGTGTTATTTTTGTGTTATTTCCATGTTAGCTTAGTCTTATCTCAGTCCCTCTTTTGTAGTGTTATATTAGTTATCCTATTTGTGTTAGTGTTATCGTCGTGTTATGTAAACACACCAAAGACAGGGTGAATGTGGGATGGAAATACTCATGCGTTCAAAATATTCATTTATACAGCATGTTCATGAATACGAATTATGTTAATGTAATATATTTGTCATGCGAAAAGACCCGTAAATGTATTCATGAATACTCCAATTGATACGCCATGGTTAATTCCTGATTTTATGGCGAATGGGCTGTTCCCCCAAAAAGGACAAATTAATACCAATATATCGTCAATAGAAAATGAAAAGTTTTATGGCATATGTTTACCCCAGTTTTCATATATTTTTTTATCTGAATAATGCCGTAGCAATGTTATATACCATATTATGTTTATGTTTGCGGTGTTGTGTTTCATCCTCTGTCGTTTAGGGTGATGTCTGAGTCGCTATTGATTCGACCCTTGTGTTTTTTATCTTTTCTTTGTATTTTATCAAAATAATACCGCACTCATATCAAATGCCATATTATATTTATATCTACTGTGCTGTGTTATATCCGCTGTAGTTTATATATAATTATATATATATATATATATATATATATATATATATATATATATATATATATATCTGTGTGTGTGTGTGTGTGTGTGTGTGTGTGTGTGTGTGTGTGTGTGTGTGTGTGTGTGTGTGTGTGTGTGTGTGTGTGTGTGTGTGTGTGTGTGTGTCTATACATATTGTGATGTCTGTTTGCATTGAATCGACTCTTGTGTTCGAAGCATCTGTAAGGCTTCGAACCCGCTGGCGTCGAAACTGTGGGTTCACTCATCAAAAACGCCGAATAGCTGAGCGAGAATATATTAGAACTTTAATTCCCTGCACTAATCACCGAAATGCATTTTAATCATCCAACATACCCCCATAAACCATCTCATTCCATCTAAGCTAATAACATTTATGTGTCGAACCACCGAGACAGCGTTACAGAAGTACTCCAAAGTGTACCTTGCGTTGCATAAGCCACAAGTACTCCAACGCCCCTGTGTGTATTTAGCGATAATTATTACCCTTTGTTATCCTCTAGACACGTGCGCTTGGGAGGGAAATGGTCAATAGAGTTTTTATCACTGTTATCAACGTCCTTCACAGTTGCATAGACGGAACTGTTAGAGTAGACTATGATGACGTAACGAGTTGATACGGAGAGGTTTTGCTTA
>NW_020872207.1:283956-288956 GCF_003789085.1 Penaeus vannamei
TCTCTCTCTCTCTCTCTCTCTCTCTCTCTCTCTCTCTCTCTCTCTCTCTCTCTCTCTCTCTCTCGCTCTCTTTCTCTATCTCCCTCTTTCTTTCTTCCCCTACCCCCGCTCTCTCTCGCTCTTTTTCTCTATCTCCCTCTTTCTCTCACTTTCCCTCTCCCCCTCCTTCTCTCTCTTTCCCTCTCACCCTCTCGCCCTCCCTCCCCCTCCCCCTGTCTCTCTCCCCACACCCCTGTCATCATTGCCATCCATATTCATACTCCAAAATCTCTCTCCTATTTTCCTCCTTCTTTATATTCCTTCACTCACTCGCACGTTCTATCGCTCTCACTCTTTAACATTATTTATAGTTTGGTTACTCAAATTCGCTTGTGGTCTTTACCTCACTCTGGTCTTTAATTTCCACTCTAATTCCCAAGATATCTGCTGTTAAATTAGCTTAATTTTTACTCGGTGCGGTAAAATATTCTTAAAAGGGCTTTGATCTCTTAACAAAAGGATTCGAATAACATTAAGGGTTCTCGGGAACCTAGATTTACGTCATAGACGGGATCTAAGAGGACAGGGTCATTTAAAATCAATGAGATGACCGAGTTTGTGTCGGTTATAGATGCAGAATGTAGTCACTGGAAAATATAAAACCATGATTCGTCTTTTTCTTCTTTCTTGTACACTTTCTTCGTCGGTTGGATGCGCTCCAGGGGGGATATTTTCGTTACGTTTGTATGGCAAAATAGGAAGGAATATTATACTAGCATACATGGATAACCCGGATGTATAACGAAAACCATAACTTTTGACGAAAATACAAAATAAACCGTAACATGTTCTAATATATCGTCATGGATATTAAAGTTTATATAATCCTGCTTGCGTTTTATTATTGTCATTATTCTAACGTTTTTCCATTGAGACCTGGTTTCTCAAAGACGCCAGTGCCAGCCTTGTAATTGAAGCCTCGCACCATTTCTTATTTCAGAACGGACGTAAAATGTACGTCTTGCAACTACTTGGAAAATTCTTCAAAGGAATGAAAGGTAACGCATGTACTTATGAACCTGATATATGCAGTACATTTATTTCAAGGCAGTGAAGGTAATCTTATCTCTAAGTATCACCTCGTCTTTTATTAAAACTCATTCGCAGTTAAAAAAAAAAAAAAAAAAAAAAAAAAATCATGGGAACAGAGTTTATAGCTGTAGAAAACAACTTTTTTTTTTTTTTTTGGGGGGGGGATCTTGACGGGCAGTTCATCCTAACAAATGTGACGTGTAGGATGACTGGTCTCAGTAAATTGGTTCCCGACACAAAATTACATTGGCAGTGTCGCCGAAAATTGGTTGAAATTTTGGACCGAGTGTGCACGGGGCACAGCTGCTGCGTCGGTGAAAATGTGTATTTGTTTTATTTTTATTGTCTGCCTTTGCCATTATGTCCGAAAGTCCCAAAATTCTGTTTAGGGACAAGTGTACATATAAATATTTTTCATCAGAACATTATTTTGTTGTAATGTACAGGAACAGCCCACAGAGATATGGTGTTCTCAATTTGAAATACTTGATAAGATTTCATGTAGTTGGTCTTTCAATTTATTTTGTATGTTATTTACTCCCTTTTTCATTTTTCAGTAAGAAATTTCTTTGTATTGAACATCTGAATTCACCGTTTCACATTCTGCAGCCTGGCTATGGGTAGTTTTAATTAATGTTCTGTTCCTCAGTGTTTTGGAACGTAAGAATTCTTTTTATATCTCTATCAGAAATAGTTTTAGAAATAGATTTTAACTTTCCGAATTCGACGAACATTTTGATCATTCTGTGTCCGCCTCTGTAGCATTCATTCCTTACTCTCCAGTATAAGTTCTGCCATATTCTGCAATTTATTTAAGATATCCCCTCATCTCATGCATCCAACTCACCTGTCTTTCCCTCCTCCCGATGGCATTCAGCAAAAAAAAAAAGAAAAGAAAAAAAGGGGCTTCCTGTGCTTTGGGTTCGCAGTGCCTATCTGCTACATTACAATTACTGTTTTCTAATGGTTATCTTTTGAATTTAATCGGGATTTGATTTTCTTATGGTCAGACATTTGATGAATATCACTTGCAAAAAATAAAAAGTAGAAAAAAATCACGAAAAACAGATCCATAAAAAAATCTTGGCTCCCAAACAGCTTCTCATAAACATGGTAGTTGCTAAGCCTTCCACGAAAGGATAGTACACTAGAGGCATCTATTGGAATGAAGTGCTGTTAAAGAGGCTTTAGCCCTTCTTTTAACGCGTCCTTGTCGACGAGTGGGCTGCACGCATTTCCGTTTCTCCCATTCTCTATACATCAGACGATAGAGAAAACGGATATAAATGATAATATTGGACCATACACTATTATAAACAGATGAATATTAGATTGCAGTTACAGAGCGTGGGATCGGAGTCTGATCATTATAGATTCCCTGCGTTACTTTCTTGTTTATTGCATCTATAAAATAATATACAATAAATACATTACCTAGTCAATAATATAACATTCATAGCATAAGAAAACTTGCCGTTAATCCTTCCATTTTCTTCGCACCATTAAGAGAGAGTTTTTTTCCGATAAAGTATCAGTGGGTATCCCAGTTTCCCTCTTCGTGGCACCGTGCCCGATGTAGTGCCTCGGTTGGTGAGGCGCCGCCTTTCCTTGAGCATTAATATTCATGATATCACAGTGTATCATTATAAGATCACTATTACAATTATCATATTCTGTTATTGATATACTAATCATTTTCTATCGTCTATTATCTACCCCATTATCATTACTATCATGATTACTATTATAATAAGAATAAGCATTATCATTATTATTGTCTTGATTATCACACACATTGCCATTACCATTTTTACCATTGCTATTGTATTTGTTCCTGTTGCCATTATAATTATCACTATCATAATCTTATTGATGTAATTATTATCATCATAATCGTTATGATTATCGTCGTTATTATTATCATTGCTACTTTCATATTTACTTATTATTTTCATTACCATTATCACCATCATCAGCATTATTATAATTGTTAAAATTGTTATCATCATTATTACTGTTAACATTATTATGAGTTTTATCATCACCGTCGTCATTATCATCAGTATTATTACTACTGTTATCACTATTACTATCAACCTCATAAGTGTGGAATATTTAATATTTGATTCCCCTTTTATGATTGGAAAATGACTGGGATTACACTATACAATAAATTTTCCTAAATATTTTTTTATGACCGAGGACTACTTAAAATAATCATTGTTATTGATATTAGTATTAGTATTACCATTGTCATTATTTTTTTATTACTATTATTATTGGTTATCACCATTATTATCATTATTAGTTTCAGTTATAACATAATTGGTCAACGTTATTATATCATTATTATTATTATTGTTGTTGTTGCTGTTGTTGTTATCATCCTTATTACTGTTGTTGATAATGTTATAAGTATAATACTTATATTACTATCAATATTTCACCATCACCCGTAACACCATCATAGTTATCGTTATAGCCTTCTTTGAAATTAATCTTGATTCCGATTTTTTAGAGCCATTTAAGATTATTTATTGGCTGTAAAGAGTACACAAAAATAGATAAATGAATAAATATATATATTAAATACATACTCTACTAGCCCACAGTACGCACAATCCCTGACTGCCAAACAGCTTCTCATAAGCACGGTGGTTGCTAAGCTTTCCACGATGGGGTTGCACACTAGAGACATCTGTTGGGATGAAGTCCTATTAAAGGAAGTTTCAGTCTGTGGTTGAACATCGAGTCAACTCACACCTCCTTTACGATAAGTTGACTCTCTTGATACTTACTTCCGACACTTCAAAAAGCCTGGCGTTCACCCTTTCGTTTTCTTTCATTGAAGGGGAAACTTTTTTTTAATGAAATAGAGCTATTCTAGTTTTCCTTTTATGGTGCCCAGTACAGTGTTTTGGTTAAGCACTATCATTTTTGTTATTGTTATCGTTATCATTTTTATTATTGTTATTATTATTATTATTATTATTATTATTATTATTATTATTATTATTATTATTATTATTATTATTATCATCGTTATTATTATTGTCATCACTAATCATTATCATCTTCCTTATTCTCCTCATCATCATTATCATCATTATATATATTATTATATGTATTGTGTATCATTATAATGATTATAATCACTATCATTCTTTCATCATCTTTATCATTATTAGCATTATCAGTATTATTAGTATTATCATCAATGTATTTATTGTTATTGTCATTATTGTTATTGGCATTATTATTGATATTAGTAGTAGTAGTAGTAGTAGTAGTAGTAGTACCATTCTTATTGATATCATCATCATTACTACTATTATCATCATTAGTATTGTTAGTCATTATAATCATCATCATCATCATCGCTATCATTATTATTGCTGTTTTCCTCTATCATTATTATTAGAATCATTACAAATATCATTATTGGTATTATCATCATTACAGTTATCATTGTTGTTATTATCATTATTGTTATCATTATAATGATAACTATTCTCATCATTATGGTAATGATTATTATTATCATTATAATAATAATAATAATGATTATTATCAATATCAATATAACTGTAATTTTCACAATCATCAATTTCATCATCATTATCAACTACATTATTATCATAATCATCAGCATTATTACCATCTACATCACTGCCATAATCATTATCATCATCAAGGCTCTGCAATTTGTAACTTCGCGAGTTTTCTACAATCTATTGCCTCATGAAGGTTTTTTGTCTTTAACTTCACAAGCTTTTGCAATCTGCAATTTTACGAGGAGGTTGCAACGAGCTTTTATGTCTTATATTTGCGAGTCAAGTAAATCATGAAGCTGATCATGCAAAGCTAATAAAAATGGTACAATGCAATTTGCACGATGTTGAAGGAGCAACATTTTTAGCTTTTATAAA
>NW_020872207.1:306456-308956 GCF_003789085.1 Penaeus vannamei
ATATTGATACTGATACAGATACATATAGAAGCTTTGGTAATTGGTACTTGATATTTATATATACATAGTACTTATATAGTTTACGCAGTTTTCCTCTGTCACGGTCACATGGAGAAGGACGAAAAAAGACCCGTGCACACATGCAAGTACGAAATTAGGATTACTTATTTTTCTCTGGAGCAAAATGAAAGATAGGAAAGGTAATTGCATAATTAAGTCTGTGAATACATTAGCATTAACAGGATTACTTAACACGTATGAATATGTGCAATACTCCTTTCAAAAAGCAGCAACAGCAAAATACACCAAAAGCCACAAAAATGCTCTTTCATTGAGAGGAAGGAAAGCCGGTGGAAATTCACCGAAATATTCCTTATACGTGTTCTGATACACACACACGCACGCATACTTTCCATACCTTATGCTATTACTCAGACAGCTTATAGAGACTCATATAATCACCTGTATGCCTTTGGTACTTGGCGTTTTTTCCACAAATCGCCCTTCTCTTTTCAGGCATGAGGAGCAACATGGGGAAGCTGAAAGGGAAAGTAATACTCGTGAAGATCCATTTCAACACGAGACAAAGAGTCCCAGACAACGTCCCTGTTATATTACTACTGAGGAATCCAGCCAAGTAGGAAACATTTATATCATTCACAATTCAGTGTTCTTAATTGGTGTGATTCATAAGGTGGAGGGGAGATTCCTTTCTTCATTAATCAGGGAATTAGACCTTCAGTGCATGTTTTCGAAATGTTTTCCGTGTAACTTCTAACAGTTGTACTAAACCTCACACGCTGGTTAAAATCTGCGGACTCCATTCGCCTCTTTTCACACGCGCCTTGAGATTAAGCATGTTTGATTTTTCTAAGCATGTTTAATCTATTTATATATCTATTGATTCATCTATTTATTAGCAAGTTTGATTCTTAAAAGCGTGTTATATCTTTATAAGCTTATCTGATTTTTCCAAGGATGTTTGATTAGAAAAAATGTTTCTTTTGCAGATCTATAATTTCTTACTACAATTTTATGATGGGGAAAGGATCTGTGAAGAGGCTAAGGAACGTAACCTATGACTCGTACTTTACAGAAAGTGAGTGAAGTCGTAAATATATTTGAATGTTGCGTTTATTATTGTTGGTTAATGATGATAATAATAGCATCTATAAATTATGATGGTAACAATAATCACAAGATAAAAAGAAAAGAAAAGCTATATAGATAATGGTAATAAAGATTATACTAATATAATGATAATTGTAATGATAATGATAATACCGATGATAATGGTAACAGTGATAACGAGAACAACAGCAATGATCATTCGTAGCAAATAAACTAACAGCTGCATTGACTTCCATGACATTTTTTCCAGACTTCAACAGGCACTTTGACCGTCAGCTTCAGAGATGGACAAAGGTGAGAGTACTACAGGCAATTTGCTTCTTAACTAAAAGCGTTTTTAGCAGGGGAACGCTTGGGCAGGAATTCTTGCCGATGAGCCAAGAACTGTCCCGTTCCCTGCTTAAAACGCTTGGATCGGCAGGAAACCTTGATCAGTGATGCCAGACATGTGGAAGTGCCTTTCTATTAAGTGCAAATCATAACATGCCTTGGCGATCATAGAAATGTGAAAATAATACACAACATATATATACTCGGGTTTTAAGAGCAATAGACAAGTATTGCCACCAACGATCTCAGAGAAAGATAACTTATGCATAAGTCGAGGGTGGAGTTTATTTCACTGGCGTTTGGTAACAGTTTGAGCGCGCATTTCAAAACAGCTGACAAGCTAGCGCCTCATCAAGATGACAGAAAAGTAAATAGATTTACCCTAACATCTTAACAAAGCGCAATATTTTTTCCTATATACATATGAGGTGCCTTTAAACCAGTGACACACACTTCCGATGGGTAACCCTTACACTCTGACGCGCTATCAAAATAAATGAACATCACTGAATTAAAATATAGGCCTACCCACTCCCATATATACAAATTTATGATGAAAATAATAGTCACCGAATACAATATCAACAGAAGAATATTGCTAGAATTTATCAGACTTTTTCACTTGAAAGATTCTCTATTTCATAGAATAGTAGATATATTCTCGATTGAGAGAGACGACGAGTTTAAACGTGAGATAAACTGTTCGTCTTGTAATGATTTATGATTTATAAGCAAAAAAAAAAAAAAAAAAAAAAAAAATAATATAATTCCCACAATCTCCATTATCTCATTTCCTTTTCAGTTAACTTCAATTTCTTTGAATATAATTTTATGGGAAATATAGTATCAGATACCGTAAAAAAATATTTTTCTGATAAAATATTAAGCGGTGTTCTTGGCCAACGCCCGCATTTGAAGGACTGTAGCCAGAACTGTACGCAAGGGACGCTGTTGCCATGGTGACAGTACACCGCTTGACTTAGCAAGCGCAATTCTAGCCATCTACGGGGGTCGCTTGAGAAAGCAAGCAAAATTCTTG
>NW_020872207.1:313956-316456 GCF_003789085.1 Penaeus vannamei
AGATATACATGTAGTTATACAGATAGATGAATAGAGATAGATGGATAGATAAATAGAGACATTCAGATATATAGATATATAGATAGACAGACATGCAGATACACAGAGATATGTATATATACAGAGATAGATATACATATAGATATACAGGTTGATAGATAGATAGAGATAGACTGATATATAAATAGACAAACATACAGATATATAAACAGAGATAGGTAAGTAGATAGACATACAGATGTGCAGATAGATATGTATATATATACAGATAGATATACATAAATATACTGATAGATACATAAAAGATAGATATACAGATAGATAGATAAAGACAGATAAATAGACAGACCTACGGATAGACAGAAATACATAGACAGATAGAGGAAAAAATCGTTTAATTACCTGCACATACTCCAGTAATGATTAGCGTGCATAAATATCTGAAACAGCACCCACCTGCCTTTTCGAGTGCATAAATTACCCTGAGGTTCCAGCCCCAAGTCTGAGCACGAGTGGAGCCGCAGCACCGTCGAGGGAAGGTCGGAGTTCGCCGCCTCCGCGATGAAGCCAAGAAGTCTCGTCTCATCTCGGTTTGTTTGGGCGCTCTCTTGCGTCGGCGTCCTGTTTCTGTAAGACTATTTGGTTCTTATTTTCCTCATTTGATTGTTTTGGTGAAGTGGTTTGGGTTCGTGTTCTTTAGTCTGTTAGAAAATCGTCGGTTCACGTTTCTTGAAGGTGGAGGTGGTGGCATGGCGGGGTCTATGGGAGACCGCGAGTTCTCCGCGAGTGTGTTTGTGTTTCTTTTGCGATAACAGTGCGCTGTGAAGGATTGTTTTTCCTTCTTGAGATAGTGTCATTGCGGAATGCCATCATTATTTGTAAATATGGATTAAAAAGTATTGCTATTTATGCCAGCTGAATTAGCTCACTTCATGTCAGTTCTTGAAGAATAGTTTTGTTCTCCCTCTGACCTTGTCGACATATATTTTTTCAATGGGGCTCTCGCTACGGTCCCAAATGCATGTGACACCATTCACAAGCACAGCAGTCTGAAGTTCACGTAGATAACATTTCTCCACATCGTTTCAGAGTCGCCTGCATCCCTCAGGGTACAGAAAACATCCGCCTCGTTCCAGGTGCGTTTCCTTCGCCCCCGGGAGTGCCCCCGGCGGGTGCGTCTGTGGCCGAGGACCGCGAGGACCGGACGGACATCGACTGGAAAAGTAAGAAGGTGGCAATTGTACGTATACATGTATGCTGTTGATGAGGACTTTTCGTTGGGCGTGAGCATGTCGCGGACGTTGCATTTGAAAGGCTGCGTGACTGAGTATGCGCGTGTGATTGCACTTTTTCACTTGCGAGGGAAAGGTACGAGTTGATGTCAATCACCAGCAACCTAATGCTTCCACTCTCAAGTTGAGGAAAGTCTGAAAAAGAGACAAATCTAAGACCATTTTCTTCCCAAACGAAAATACCAAACGACCAGGAACAAAGTCGAACGTTTTGTTTCCCAGCGTTGCCGAGGCCGCTGCCTGAGCCGCGATGGCCAGAGCTGGACCGCAACATGGCCACCGTACCCCTGTGGCCCAGTGACCCTGCCTGCGCCATGTGAGTGTCCCTCCGCCCTCTTCTCCCCCTTGGGTCTCTCTCTATGTATTCCTTCGATCTTCTGTGGTCTCTATTTCACTTTCTTTTATCCATTTATATGTCTATTTTTTCGTCCTCTGCCTGTCTCTCTGCTTTTTCTCCTCCCCACTCTTTTATCTTTCCATCTCTCTCCCTCTGCTTATTCTTTCGATTTCTGCTGTCTCTATTTCCCTTTCTTTTATCCTTCTATCGGTCTCCTGTTTACTCTTTCGCTTTCTGCCTTTCTCTCTCTGCTATCTCTTCTTCTCTCTCTTATATTCTTCCATCTGTCTCTCTTCGTTACTTTAAATAGTTCTTTCGGCGGGCCTACCATCCCACCTTTCTCTCTCTCTCTCTACCTGTCTCTGTCTGTCTGTCTCCCGCTCTCTGTATGTGTCTGTCTCCCTCTATCTCTGTCTTTCTTTCTGTCTGTCTCTCTTTCTTTCTGTCTCTGTCTCTCTTTCTTTCTGTCTCTGTCTCTCTTTCTCTCTCTCTCTCTCTCTCTCTCTCTCTCTCTCTCTCTCTCTCTCTTTCTTTCTTTCTTTCTCTCTCTCTCTCTCTCTCTCTCTCTCTCTCTCTCTCTCTCTCTCTCTCTCTCTCTCTCTCTCTCTCTCTCTCTCTCTCTCTCTCTCTCTCTCTCTCTCTCTCTCTCTCTCTTTCCAAAGAACACAGCAAGTCAAAGCGTAGGTGTGGGAGGTAATTTTCAATCTGACAATCATTAAAAAATGATCATGAATCAAAAGAAAAATCATAACTAGCTCCTCTTAATTACGCATCATATCTGAATATGGTATATAAATTCATACATATTTTTTAACGTAATTATATGGACGTTCTGCAGTTCAAAAAACTAATTACATTTTTCCATTGCTTG
>NW_020872207.1:318956-336456 GCF_003789085.1 Penaeus vannamei
TATATATATATATATATATATATATATATATATATGGGAATGTGTGTGTAACATAAACACACACATACATATATATCTATCTATATCTATCTGTTTATCTATATATATAGTTCAATTCAGTTAGATTTGCGAAGTTTTTTTTTTTTTTTTTTTTTTTTTTGAGCTGTATGTTTATCACGGAGGCTGGGCTGCAAGCAAGCGATCCATCTGCCACGGCGAAAGCATGTGGTATACCCGTTTTACCAGTCTGGTGGCTGTGGTGGGGTGTCCCTGTCTCAGAAATTGCGTGTGTTTGCAATTCTGTAAGTGATGTAACAGATTGGCATTCATCTCGCCACAATGCTTACATTCCCTGACAACCACGTCATCAAGAATTTGCCAAGCGCATAGGTAACTTAGTCTTAATCTGTGCAGTATGATTTCAGTACCTCTTTTTATACTTGGAGGAAGGGCCAGTGGCTCATAGCCCGTGGTACCCGAGTACTGAGCTTTGGAACTTTGGCTCTGTCTTCTTTGGCTTTGGTTGACGATCATGGGAGTTGGGGCATGCCCTTCCCTTTTCGGCTAGTCTGTCGTCAAGTTCATTTCCTTGGATGCCTACGTGGCTTGGGACTCAGTTAATGATTATTCTTCTACCCTTATTAAGGAACCTTTGGGCTATGGTGAAGACCATGGTCAGGAGGTAGATGTCTTGATGCATGCTATGCTGTAGACTGTCAATGGCTGATCTGGAGTCTGTGTGTATGACCACGTGTCCATCCCTTTGGGACACGTGGGCCATGGCTCCCATGATCGAAATTGTTTCAGCTTGAAGTGATGAGGCATTGTGAGTGACCCTAATGGATGATGTGGTATTCCTTGGTGTGAAGCTGGCGCCTGAAGTGTGGCTTATGAGATCCACGGATCCATCCGTATAGTGAAAACTTTTACCCAGGAGAGTTATTTGTGCTATGACTGATTGTACTTGTGACTTTTGGTTAGGCATAGGGTATTGATCTTTTCTCCTTGACGAGCTCAGGACTGAGAACTCAATCAAGGTGTTTGCCCATGGCAGGGTCTTTCTGTAGTCAGGGTGGGGGGAATCCATGCCCTTCGCAAGTTGTTTGAGCTGGAAGTGTATCAACACTCTGGGTGTGTGTGTTAGTTGTCAGCAAACAGCTGATATTCTTGCTGTAGGCGTCTCGATAATGTGTGTGTGTGTGTGTATATATATATATATATATATATATATATATATATATATATATATATAATATATATATATATATATATATATATATATATATATATTATCACAACTGCGAGATCTTGGTCGGTCGCCGTCGATTACCTGAGCCTGTGTTTGACCGCTGCACTGCGGGTGTGAGTTGGTCACAGGCCTTTCGGCGATGTTGCTGCCTGCCGAGGAACTGCCTGCCGAGGAACCGTCGGAGGAGCTGCCTGCCGAAGAACCGTCGGAGGAGCTGCCTGCCGAGGAACCGTCGGAGGAGCTGCCTGCCGAGGAACCGTCGGAGGAGCTGCCTGCCGAGGAACCGTCGGAGGAGCTGCCTGCGAGGAACGGGAACCCCTTGCCCGAACGCTGCTGCGAGGAACCGTCGGAGGAGCTGCCTGCCGAGGAACCGTCGGAGGAGGCCTGCCTGCCGAGGAAACCGTCGGAGGAGCTGCCTGCCGAGGAACCGTCGGAGGAGCTGCCTGCCGAGGAACCGTCGGAGGAGCTGCCTGCCGAGGAACCGTCGAGGAGCCGAGGAACCGTCGGAGGAGCTGCCTGCCGAGGAACGTCGGAGGAGCTGCCTGCCGAGGTCGGAGGAGCTGCCTGCGAGGAACGTCGGAGGAGCTGCCGAGGAACCGTCGGAGGAGCTGCCTGCCGAGGAACGTCGGAGGAGCTGCCTGCCGAGGAACCGTCGGAGGAGCTGCCTGCCGAGGAACCGTCGGAGGAGCTGCCTGCCGAGGAACCGTCGGAGGAGCTGCCTGCCGAGGAACCGTCGGAGAGCTGCCTGCGAGGAACCGTCGGAGGATCTCGGAGGAGCTGCCTCGGAGGAGCTGCCTGCCGAGGAACCGTCGGAGGAGCTGCCTGCCGAGGAACCGTCGGAGGAGAGGAACCGTCGGAGGAGCTGCCTGCCGAAGGAATAGCTGCCTGCCGAGGAACCGTCGGAGGAGCTGCCTGCCGAGGAACCGTCGGAACCGTCGGAGGAGCTGCCTGCGAGGAACCGTCGGAGGAGCTGCCTGCCGAGGAACCGTCGAGGAGCTGCCTGCCCGTCGAGGACTGCGAGGCGTGCCTGCCGAGGCGTCCTGCCTGCGAGGAACCGTCGGAGGAGCTGCCTGCCGAGGAACCGTCCTGCCTGCCCGAGGAACCGTCGAGGAGCTGCCTGCCGAGGAACCGTCGGAGGAGCTGCCTGCCGGAACCGTCGGAGGAGCCTGCCGAGGAAGAGGAGCTGCCGAGGAACCGTCGGAGGAGCTGCCTGCCGAGGAACCGTCGGAGGAGCTGCCTGCCGAGGAAACCGTCGGAGGAGCTGCCTGCCGAGGAACCGTCGGAGGAGCTGCCTGCCGAGAACCGTCGGAGGAGCTGCCTGCGAGGAACCGTCGGAGGAGCTGCTGCCGAGGTCGGAGGAGCTGCCTGCCGAGAACCGTCGGAGAGCTGCCTGCGAGGAAGGAGGAGCTGCCCGAGGAACCGTCGGAGGAGCTGCCTGCCGAGGAACCGTCGGAGGAGCTGCCTGCCGAGGAACCGTCGGAGGAGCTGCCTGCCGAGGAAGTCGAGGAGCGCCTGCCCGTCGGAGGAGCTGCCTGCGAGGAACCGTCGGAGAGCTGCCTGCCGAGGAACCGTCGGAGGAGCTGCTGCGAGGAACCGTCGAGGAGCTGCCTGCCGAGGAACCGTCGGAGGAGCTGCCTGCGAGGAACCGTCGGAGGAGCTGCCTGCCGAGGAACCGTCGGAGGAGCTGCCTGCCGAGGAACCTCGGAGGAGCTGCCTGCCGAGGAACCGTCGGAGGAGCTGCCTGCCGAGGAACCGTCGGAGGAGCTGCCTGCCGAGGAACCGTCGGAGGAGCTGCCTGCGAGGAAGTCGGAGAGCTGCCTGAACGTCGGAGGAGAGCGTCTGCCGAGGAACCGTCGGAGGAGCTGCTCGGAGGACGAGGAACCGTCGGAGGAGCTGCCTGCCGAGGCGTCGAGGAGCTGCCTGCCGAGGAACCGTCGGAGGAGCTGCCTGCGAGGAAACGTCGGAGGAGCTCCTGCCGAGGAACCGTCGGAGGAGCTGCTGCCGAGGAACCGTCGAGGAGCTGCCTGCCGAGGAACCGTCGGAGGAGCTGCCTGCCGAGGCGTCGGAGGAGCTGCCTGAACCGTCGGAGGAGCTGCCTGCGAGGAACCGTCGAGGAGAGGAAGAGGAGCTGCCTGCCGAGGAACCGTCGGAGGAGCTGCCTGCGAGGAAGGAGGAGCTGCCTGCCGAGGAACCGTCGGAGGAGCTGTCGGAGGAGCTGCCTGCGAGGAACCGTCGGAGGAGCTGCCTGCCGAGGAACCGTCGGAGAGGAGAACCGTGCTGCTGCCGAGGAACCGTCGAGGAGCTGCCTGCCGAGGAACCGTCGAGGAGCTGCCTGCCGAGGAACCGTCGGAGGAGCTGCCTGCCGAGGAAGGAGGAGCTGCCTGCCGAGGAACCGTCGGAGGAGCTGCCTGCCGAGGAACCGTCGGAGGAGCTGCCTGCCGAGGAACCGTCGAGGAGCTGCCTGCCGAGGAACCGTCGAGGAGCTGCCTGCGAGGCGTCGGAGGAGCTGCTGCCGAGGAACCGTCGGAGGAGCTGCCTGCCGAGGAACCGTCGGAGAGCTGCCTCGAGGAGAGGAACGTCGGAGGAGCTGCCTGCCGAGGAACCGTCGAGGAGCTGCCTGCCGAGGAACCGTCGGAGGAGCTGCCTGCCGAGGAACCGTCGGAGGAGCTGCCTGCCGAGGAACCGTCGAGGAGCGCCTGCCGAGGCGTCGAGGAGCTGCCCTGCGAGGAAACGTCGGAGGAGCTGCCTGCCGAGGAACCGTCGGAGGAGCTGCCTGCCGAGGAACGTCGGAGGAGCTGCCTGTCGAGGAGCTGCCTGCCCGGAGGAGCTGCCTGCCGAGGAACCGTCGGAGGAGCTGCTGCCGAGGAACGTCGGAGGAGCTGCCTGCGAGGAACCGTCGGAGAGCTGCCTGCCGAGGAACGTCGGAGGAAGGAACCGTCGGAGAGCTGCTGTCGGAGGAGCTGCCTGCCGAGGAACCGTCGAGGAGCTGCCTGAGGGAGGAGCTGCCTGCCGAGGAAGAGGACGAGGAACCGTCGGAGGAGCTGCCTGCCGAACCGTCGGAGGAGCTGCCTGCGAGGAACCGTCGGAGGAGCTGCCTGCCGAGGAACCGTCGGAGGAGCTGCCTGCCGAGGAACCGTCGGAGGAGCTGCCTGCGAGGAACCGTCGGAGGAGCTGCCTGCCGAGGAACCGTCGGAGGAGCTGCCTGCCGAGGAACCGTCGGAGGAGCTGCCTGCCGAGGAACCGTCGGAGGAGCTGCCTGCCGAGGAACGTCGGAGGAGCTGCCTGCCGAGGAACCGTCGGAGGAGCTGCCTGCCGAGGAACCGTCGGAGGAGAGGGTCCTGCCTGCCGAGGAAACCGTCGGAGGAGCTGCCTGCCGAGGAACCGTCGGAGGAGGAGCTGCCTGCCGAGGAACCGTCGGAGGAGCTGCCCGAGGAACCGTCGGAGGAGCTGCCTGCCGAGGAACCGTCGGAGGAGCTGCCTGCCGAGGAACCGTCGGAGAGCTGCCTGCCGAGGAACCGTCGGAGGAGCTGCCTGCCGAGGAACCGTGGAGTGCCGAGGTCGGAGGAGCTGCCTGCCGAGGAATGCTGCCGAGGAAACCGTCGGAGGAGCTGCCTGCCGAGGAACCGTCGGAGGAGCTGCCTGCCGAGGAACCGTCGGAGAGCTGCCTGCCTCGGAGGAGCCTGCCGAGGAACCGTCGGAGGAGCTGCCTGCCGAGGAACCGTCGAGGAGCTGCCTGTCGGAGGAGCTGCCTGCCGAGGAACCGTCGGAGGAGAGGAACCGTCGGAGAGCTTGCCGAGGAACCGTCGGAGGAGCTGCCTGCCGAGGAACCGTCGGAGGACGGAGGAGCTGCCTGCCGAGGAACGTCGGAGGAGCTGCCTGCCGAGGAACCGTCGGAGGAGCTGCTGCCGAGGAACCGTCGGAGAGCTGCCTGCCGTCGAGGAGCTGCCTGCCGAGGACCGTCGAGGAGCTGCCTGCCGAGGAACCGTCGGAGCTGCCTGCCGAGGAACCGTCGGAGGAGCTGCCTGCCGAGGAAACGTCGGAGGAGCTGCTGCCGAGGAACCGTCGGAGGAGCTGCCTGAGGAACCGTCGGAGGAGCTGCCTGCCGAGGAACCGTCGGAGGAGCTGCCTGCCGAGGAACCGTCGGAGGAGCTGCCTGCCGAGGAACCGTCGGAGGAGCTGCCTGCCGAGGAACCGTCGGAGGAGCTGCCTGCCGAGGAACCGTCGGAGAGCTGCCTGCCGAGGAACCGTCGGAGGAGCTGCCTGCCGAGGAACGTCGGAGGAGCTGCCTGCCGAGGAACCGTCGGAGGAGCTGCCTGCCGAGGAACCGTCGAGGAGCTGCCTGCCGAGGAACCGTCGGAGCTGCTGCCGAGGAACCGTCGGAGGAGCTGCCTCGTCGGAGGAGCTGCCTGCCGAGGAACCGTCGGAGGAGCTGCCTGCCGAGGAACCGTCGGAGGAGCTGCCTGCCGAGGAACCGTCGAGGAGCTGCCTGCGAGGAAGAGGAGCTGCCTGCCGAGAACCGTCGGAGGAGGACCGTCGGAGAGCTGCCTGCCGAGGAACCGTCGGAGGAGCTGCCTGCCGAGGCGTCGGAGGAGCTGCCTGCCGAGGAAACGTCGGAGGAGCTGCCTGCCGAGGAACCGTCGGAGGAGCTGCCTTCGAGGAGCTGCTGCGAGGAAGAGAGCTGCCTGCCGAGGAACCGTCGGAGGAGCTGCTGCCGAGGAACCGTCGGAGGAGCTGCCTGCCGAGGCGGGAGGAGCTGCCTGCGAGGAACCGTCGGAGGAGCTGCCTGCCGAGGAACCGTCGGAGAGCTGCCTGCCGAGGAACCGTCGGAGGAAGAAAAGCTGCCTGCGAGGAACCGTCGGAGGAGCTGCCTGCCGAGGAACGTCGGAGGAGCTGCCTGCCGAGGAACCGTCGGAGGAGCTGCCTGCCGAGGAACCGTCGGAGGAGCTGCCTGCCGAGGAACGTCGGAGGAGCTGCCTGAGGAACCGTCGAGGAGCTGCCTGCGAGGAACCGTCGGAGAGCTGCCTGCCGAGGAACCGTCGGAGGAGCTGCCTCGTCGAGGAGCTGCCTGCCGAGGAACGTGGAGCTGCCTAACCGTCGGAGGAGCTCTGCCGAGGAACCGTCGGAGGAGCTGCCTGCCGAGGAACCGTCGGAGGAGCTGCCTGCCGAGGAACCGTCGGAGGAGCTGCCTGCCGAGGAACCGTCGGAGGAGCTGCCTGCCGAGGAAGGAGGAGAGGAGAGGAGCTGCCTGCCGAGGAACCGTCGGAGGAGCTGCCTGAACCGTCGGAGGAGCTGCCTGCCGAGGAACGTCGGAGGAGCTGCTGCCGAGGAACCGTCGGAGGAGCTGCCTGCCGAGGAAACGTCGGAGGAGCTGCCTGCCGAGGAACCGTCGGAGGAGCTGCCTGCCGAGGAACCGTCGGAGGAGCTGCTGCCGGAACCGTCGGAGGAGCTGCCTCGTCGGAGGAGCTGCCTGCCGAGGAACCGTCGGAGGAGCTGCCTGCCGAGGAACCGTCGAGGAGCTGCCTGCCGAGGAACCGTCGGAGGAGCTGCCTGCCGAGGAACCGTCGGAGGAGCTGCCTGCCGAGGAAGAGGAGCTGCCTGCCGAGGAACCGTGAGGAGCTGCCTGCCGAGGAACCGTCGGAGGAGCTGCCTGGAGGAACCGTCGGAGGAGCTGCCTGCCGAGGAACCGTCGAGGAGCTGCCTGCCGAGGAACCGTCGGAGGAGCTGCCTGCCGAGGAACGTCGGAGGAGCTGCCTGCGAGGAACCGTCGAGGACTGCCGAGGAAGGAGGAGGAAACGTCGGAGGAGCTGCCTGCCGAGGAACCGTCGGAGAGCTGCCTGCCGAGGAACCGTCGAGGAGCTGCCTGCCGAGGAACCGTCGGAGGAGCTGCCTGCCGAGGAACCGTCGGAGGAGCTGCCTGCCGAGGAACCGTCGGAGGAGCTGCCTGCCGAGGAACCGTCGGAGGAGCTGCCTGCCGAGGAACCGTCGGAGAGCTGCCTGCCGAGGAACCGTCGGAGGAGCTGCCTGCCGAGGAAGGAACCGTCGGAGGAGCTCTGCCGAGGACGTCGGAGGAGCTGCCTGCCGAGGAACCGTCGGAGGAGCTGCCTGCCGAGGAACCGTCGGAGGAGCTGCCTGCCGAGGAACGTCGGAGGAGCTGCCTGCGAGGAACCGTCGGAGGAGCTGCCTCGAGGAACCGTCGGAGAGCTGCCTGCCGAGGAACGTCGGAGGAGCTGCTGCCGAGGAACGTCGAGGAGCTGCCTGCCGAGGAATCGTCGGAGGAGTTGCCTGCCGAGGAACCGTCGGAGGAGCTGCCTCCGAGGACACCCCTGAGGGACTTCCTGCCAAAGAGGCGTCGGAGGAGCCGAGATGGTCCAGAAAGTCTGCCGGCTGGCAGGACCTGGCTCGCCGAAGGGGAGCAGATGGTGTCGTTTTGCGCCTGACTTAGGCATTGTCTCGGCCGTTAATTAGGCTTTGTTTTAGGCGTAAATTGGCCGTTGTTTTGAGCGCAAATTAGGTGTCTTGGGGGTCATCGTGGGCGTATATTGGCGTCGTCTTGGGAATAAATTGAGCGTCGTCTTTGGCATATATGGGACGTCGTCTTGGGTGTGAATTTTCCGTCGTCGTGTGTGTATAAGCATATATGTATGTGTGTATATATATATATATATATATATATATATATATATATATATATATATATATATATATATATATATGTATATATGTGTGTGTGTGTGTGTGGTATGTGTGTGCATGTATATATATAGGATAGATAGATATGTATGTATGTATGTATATATACATATATATGCATATATGTGCACATATGTACATATAAGTATATATATACATATATATGTACATATATATAATATATATATATATATATTATGTGTGTGTGTGTGTGTGTGTGTGTGTTGTATATATATATATATATATATATATATATATATATATATATATATATATATATATATATATATATATAATTACATATATATAAATATATAACATATATGTAATTATATATGTGTATGTGTCTGTGTGAGTGTGTGAGTGTGCGTGTATGTGTGCAAGTGTGTATGTATGCATACCTTTATATTTGCATTTGTACATACAGATACACACCTGTACTTGGCATACCTTGTGCTAATAATGAGACAGCAGTTATTCAAGTTCTTTTATATAATTATCATTATGCATTTGATAACATCTATTTTTCCTTTTATTTTCAGGTATGAAGAGCCAAATGAGAATTTGAACGGGAAAGTCATACTCATCAAAATCCACGCCAACGACAGACGAAGGGTTCCCGACCACGTCCCTGTGATATTACTCATAAGAAATCCCGCCGAGTAAGAAACGTTTACAAACGTTCTTGTTGTATTCACAGTTCGCTATTCTTCGTTAGCTATTCTTTGTTTCGATAACGTAGATCAGAGATCCTCTCCACCCTCTGCGCTTTGATATGTTTAGAACACTTCCCAAGAGCTTCACGTAGTCTCACTTTCTTGGGGCGGCAAACTCTACGGGACTTTTCCACCACATTGCACATACTATCTCCAATCTTCCTCCTCTTTTGATCGAACGTTTATCCCGCAGCTCCATCATCTCCTTCTTCAATTACAAAAAGGGGAAAGGAAGCAAAATAAAATGGCTCAGAAATGTAACCTATGGTGCTTTACAAAAGGTGAGTGCATGATATGTTCAAAATTTGAATTATGAGTTAAATGATCCTTATAATTGTGCTAGCGATTAAGGGTTGCTATTCAAATCAAAGAGCGACAACACCCCTCGATGTTGGTAATTAGGTTGTCGATAGTGATGATGAGGATAATCATAAAGTAACATTTTTTTTTTCATTCTTTTTATTTTCCTATTATTTACATCATTATCTGTATTCGATATTGTTATTATTAATATTATCATCGTTATTATTGTTATTCTTATTATTATTACTTTTATTTTCATTATCATCGGCATTGTTATTATTATCAGTATTGTTGTTCATAAATCGATGATATTGAAAGAAATTACAAAATGATTACAATAATTATGGTAATGATCACCAATATTTTTTTTTCAAAACTCACCATTCACATCAAATACACTGGCAGTTGTATTTATTGACTTTATATGACATGATTTTCAGATTTCAGGGACCACTTCGACCTTGAACTCATACAGTGGAAAAAGGTAAAAAGTTCTTTTTTTCTTGTCAGTGAGAAAGAGGTCTTTCTTTCACTTCTCGGCTATTAGATTCTATCGGTTTCTCTCTCTCTCTCTCTTCCTCGTACACTTTGTCTTTCCTTTAGCTCTCTCTTATTGCTCTCTCTGTCTTTCTATGTCTCTGTCTTTTTTTTTCTCTCTCTTTCTCTCTGTCTCTGTCTCTCTCTGTTCCTCTCTATCTGTCTGTCTGCCCCCCCTCTCTCTCTCTCTCTCTCTCTCTCTCTCTCTCTCTCTCTCTCTCTCTCTCTCTCTCTCTCTCTCTCTCTCTCCTTCACTCATTTCATATTACTCAATCTCACTCTTTCCTTCACCCTCTCTCTCTATCTTGCTTTCTTTCTCTCTTTATCTATTTATCAATTCATTTTTACTTCCTTTTTGGCGATTGCAAAGTTCGGAGTGTCCAAAAGATTATTCAAACTCCCCTTGTGCATTCTGCCTATACTGAAATTGAATACTTTGTGACTTCACTTACGAGGAAGAAAGTAGTTGCAGGACCTCTCTTTTATTAAGAAGCAAGTCTTATAAAAGAGTGAGAGAGAGAGAGAGAGAGAGAGAGATTTTGAGTTTTATCCTTTCTCATCGAAAGCCTGCAGATGCAGTTTGTGCTCTGTGATGTCCTAGGAGAGCCGAATCCTCGTTGAAGTTGGTACGGTATCAAGAGCTTTTAGCAACTCTTCTTCGTTAAAAAGAAGTTAGAAGTTACGGTAGGCTTGTTTCAGCATCCGTAGGGTTTCCCTTGTAACCGAAAGGAGTAAATTCTGATTTCTTACTCATGGAGAATTTTCCATACGTGATCCACAGAGAGGCTGAATCTCATTTTAGAAATCAGATGACAGATTCCATTAACTATTACACTCACTTAGATATCTCAAGAGGCTTGGGACGACTTCCTCAGGTGCAGTGGTGTGGTCGCTCTTCGCTCTGCATTGAGCAAAAGGTTCTTCAGTGAAATTTTGTAACGTATGAAAACAGCATTTTGTAGGGCACTGCGCAGAGGGGTGCACTATAACATAAACCATGCATTTAGTTAATTATGATATTGACAAATCATCAAAGTATCATTAAAGATTATGTCCATACCATGATGATAGTGAGACTTCATTTTCATAACTGTACATGAATTACAACACCATAGCTTTGAGAAATATCCTGGACAATGATAGTAATTCTCGCCATGACCAGATCTGACACGACGTATGATTTCGTAGCAACATTACCAAGATCACCCACAAATGTGACACGTTTGATTCAGTGTGTGAAGCACATCATAATGTACTCAGTGTTCCTCTTTTAAAACGGACTCCACAGCTGGCCATAGACCAGCTCCTGTACTCCCAACGGCTGCTGGTGATCCCTTACGAGGAGCTGAAGAAGGACCCGATCGCGCAGGTGCGGAGGGCGCTGGCGTTCCTGGGCGTTCCGGCAGACGAAGGGCGCCTCGAGTGCCTCCGACGGTACCCAGATGGGCCTGTGCTGGGGCTGCAGAGACAGGCAAGTTTTTATGAGAATGGACTGGTTAATATATACATTTGTTTTCTCTTTCTTTCTTTTTTGAGTGAGAGAGACAAAAAGGAGAGGGGGTATTATTCCAAATGATCTGCCGTGTCAACAGTTAAGTTAATTTGGATTAAAACGGCTAATTCGTTTAATGCATGAAGAATGAATAGATAGAAGCATTGGTGCCATTCTGTTTACAAGTGAGATAAACTTCAGGAGCATTAAAACACAAAATGCACATCTAAAGTAGAAAAAGAACGAGGATAGAGGGTAAATGAACGAGAGAGTGAGTGATTGAGAGAGTGAGAATGAGAGGAAAGGGGAGAGTAAAAGTAGGAGTAAATTCTCAGTCGCAGTATTTATCCCTTTCATGTCGAATTTCCCTTTTCTCGCAGGTTGACCCATACACACCCGAGCAGAAATTGGCGCTGGCGAAAGCTGTGGCTGAAGTTTCTGAACTACTTCGTGAAAGAAACTTCCCTCCGCTGCCTGCCTATAATTTGACACATAAATGAATATACAGATATATATGTGCATCTGTATGCATCTATATAACCCTCTCAATATCTCTCTATATATCATTTAATCTGTTTATCTATTAATCCCTTAGTTCAAATCAGAAATCAGAAATCCTGAGGTGTATTTAATGAAAGATGGAATAATGCACTACTGCACTGATATGGTGAATAAATATCCTCTCTGATAGGGACTCGAAAAATCACTGTTGCAGGCAGGTAACTGCAAGACAAACACTTTGCCACTGAGCTACGCGACCCACTAAGAGTGTGCAACTAGGAGCTAACTAGCTTCCATAGACATTACCTATCTACTCATGAGTGAGTAGGGATAGCGAAGTTTTACACAAACTTCCCATGGGCATTCAGTAGATATAAAATATATATACCATCGATCACGAAAAAATTCATGGGATCATTGGATTACGCGGGATGTGAGGCACAGCTGACGTCATCACTCCTTCGCACTTCCCGCCAAACCTGCGCGCCGACCGACTCAGTTTCTCTCGTCCCTGAACTCAACGAGCGTCGACAAGAGCTGCGACGTCAGCCAGCGGAGGGATAAGGTGCTCCTCCTTTGCCGTGGAGCCTCCGCTCTTGTTCCTGGCAGACAACCACAGAGAGGATTGAAACAGTCAACCGTTTCATAAATCCTTCCTCTTCTCCGGGAGACACCTGGCGGCTGATACTGGCACTATAACGTGTTCAACCACTTCTTGTTGTGACGTATCCGGGTGGTAAACCACGTCTCGTCGACATAAACCTCCTCCCGGTGTCTTTTGAGTGACCGAAGAGCTTCACTACGGTGTTACACATCGGATTCCGTCCTTCCTGTGAGGTCTCATGCAGAAACCCCATGTTTCTGAGGTTTCCCCTGGGAGGACGTTTGCCATCTCCAACTCTTCCCTCAAAAACATCAAACGCGCCATGTGTGTCGCAGGGAATGGCACCATCGGGGGAACTGTCAAGGCGAGCGGTGTGGCGAGGGGGTCGGCGTCCCGGGCGGCGCTGATGGCCGAGGACGCGAACTCTTGCTGCGCTTCCATGCAGAGTTCACTGCCATGACCTTGGCCTTCGCAACACGATCGTGAAGCCTGCGTGGGAAAGGCACACCAGATTAAACAAAGTGCATGGAAACCAGTTACTGGAAAATCCTGTAAAAATGATGCCACTAATTTCTTATTAATGACCACTGTTGTGATTTTTCTAATCTTAGGCTAAAAATATATTCTGTTTAACATCATCCAAGAAGAAAAGCATCCAAACGAAGCCATATACAGTAAAGTAAAATATGAAAATGATACTCCACTTACAAATGAATTTTCGTCATGAATCTAAGACCAATGAAAAAAAGTAGCAGAGAGGAAACTGAACTTGCGGGTTTTGTATTACACTGAATAAATGGCAGTTTACAACGAACATTAACGTAATAACAATGCCTTTTTATATATGTATAAATAGATAAATAAATAAATATAAATGTATATGTATACATATAAACATCCACCAGTACAACCTTTTGCGGATCACCTCTTTGTTGCTCAGATTCAACAATTGGGTTTAAAGGAAACATTATTACTATCCAGATTTATTATGGAAATTCACTCACAACACACAAAGTACTAAAATAAATGATGAAAATAAAAGTAAAATAGAGAAAATAAATGTTAATCAGCAAAATAATTAATATGATAAAGAAAATTATATATTACACTGTTACCCCTATTTTAGTGCACTTCGTGATTATGTGACCAATGTTCCTAACCTTAATGCTCGCTGTTTCCACACCACACTCATCGCTTTCTTTCTCTCTCTCTCACGCTCATGGCCTCATCTCACTCCTCACTCAATGAATGAATGAAAGATACATTGTTTAATGTGTAGGATACCAGGCCAACAACACTTTATGAAGTCAAAAAGCCATTGAAACTTTTAACACTGTTGGATATTGTATAAAATGTAAACGTGAACATGTGCTATTCTAAAAATATCCCGGCCTGGTAACCTACACATTAAATAAAATACCTTTCATTCATTCATCGAGCGCATGGATGTATTAATAAAAGTAGGTATGCTTAATTCCTTCAAGCTGAGTAAAAAAAAAATACAGGCCTTTGGCTCGACTCCCACTGCAGGGCTAGTTTGATTATTGTTCACTGAAAATATTATCATTAAAATAATTATTTTCCATACTTTTTGAAAATTGAAAAGACCAAAATGATCGACCATATTCACAAAGCATCCGTAACTTTTGTGACGTCATCAAAACAAACAGACGCCATGACACCTCGAGATGATCTAGCTTCCCCCATGTCTCGTCTGGACAGCTGTCTGAGTGTGAATGAGACGTCACACATTCCCCTGGACATTGATTGTTTTATTTTCATCTGTTGTTTCATTTTATATATATATATATATTTTATTTACACCACATTAGTTTAGTCACATTTCCTTTATTTTCTATATATGTATTTCTTTTTCTTTGGTCACTTAACGGTCCCCTTAATGAATGTTGGTCACTGTTATTAGGTCAATTGTATAATCATGAATAATCACAAAGTTTTCATAGAAAGAAAAAAAATCCATATTGTATAAATAAGAAAATAATTCATAACACATTCAACACACACACACACACACACACACACACACACACACACACACACACACACACATACACACACACATATATATATATATATATATATATATATATATATATATATATATTATATATATATATATATATATATATATATATATATATATATATATATATATATATATGTGTGTGTGTGTGTGTGTGTGTGTGTGTGTGTGTGTGTGTGTATACACACACACACACACATATTCTGATGTCTCCATTCTCTGCTATTTCGTTTTCTGCTGTCTCTTGAAAAGTGGGCAAAGGTAAGAGATAAAGCCTTCAAGCAAATGATCAGAACTGAGGGTCTCCCTCTGTCTTCCTTGCCTCACGTTTCCTGATACAAGTGAAGGTTCAGTTCGGCTTCACTTGTGGTTTGACACCTAAGACTGTATACCTAAGACGGATTTGCAAGGGAAAAATGCTATAATAATACTAATTGGGCCCTCAGCGTAGTCCGTGACGTCATAACGCAGTCCGACAAGAGATGGCACTTGTGTCGCTTTTCTGTGACGTCACTCTGCCGTCTGCTTTGAGCTGGACCAGGGTTCTCGCTCTGCGCGCAGCCACTTGCTCGCACAACAGTTTTCTAATAGCGTAAACAAAGAAAACAAATAGATATTAATGGGGCCTGAAGAAACTTTTAGGTACACAAAATGATGGTAATTAAAAAAAAAAAAAAATCATACATCAAAATAAGACAATGTATTTTAGAAAACAACTGCATATATATATATATATATATATATAATATATATATATATATATATATATATATATATATATATATATATATATATATATATATATATATATATATATATATATATATATATATATATATATATATATATATATATATATATATATACAGTATTTACATATACAGTATTTACAATTTAATTTGAAAAAAAAACTTTTATACAGTTTGTTTTTTTATAAATCTAACCAATAGTAGATGTGGTTTAAACTTGACACATCCTCCTGCAACTTTTATCATTTCAGAAGATAATATGAGGGATGTGAGAGTAGGAGCACAAGTGTACAGAATGACAAATACATTTAAGTATGGTAATTCCACTACATTTGATATTAGTACTTACAGCTGGTGTCGATCTCTAGAAGTCAAAGAGGAGCATGTTTCCATAGCTAAGACTCAATAGCTTCTTGAAAATACAAACGTGCTGTGAAAATACGCACATATTTTTCATCAAATTATTTGTATAATAATTGATTCAAACCATAGGAAATCATTATTTATTGTGCAAATATCACAAAGCCTTTTACTATGAAAAAAACGTAAAATACATTTTTGCGAACATTTTGCACGCATGAGTGCGTGCTGCGGTCCGCAAATCTGCGGGTGTTACTTCCCGCGCTTCAAATGTTCGCAAAGCAGACGAAAATTGTATGCACCGGTGAGCTGGACGACCGACAAAGCATGTCTAGGGCGGGGCCGCGAGTTTCGAAAATGGCACATCCCACCCACGTGTTTGCAAGAGGAGGAAGGATACACACCCTTTATACCATTTTCACAAGGACAGAGACAGGTAGTGGAGTCAAAAATCAGTAGAGAATAGTGAGAGTGCGCAGGTACACATGGTATATGCCAGCTATCTTTTGGAGATCTCTCACCACTATATACATTTTAGATGTATATGGCAAAATGTCGTCATTAATTTAAAATAATAATAATAATAATAAAAAGAGTCATGAAGAACTGTATAGGAATTGTAGAGGGCGGTCACCACTTCACATCAAATTATAGCTAGAAGTCAGTGATATTAGTTTTAGAACACTAAGCATTTTACTAAACAATTTTATTGCCAGGAGGAAAGAATGATATCCAACAGGACATTCTGCAAGCATATTCTATTGAAGATAATATATAACTATTCATCCTTTCTAAAGAGAAGAATTTAGATGAATAAATGCAATATAATATCTTCTGAAGAATTTACTTGTAGAATGTCCTCCTGTCGACAGAGTGACGTCACAGAAAAGCGACGCAAGTGCCATCTCTTGTCGGACTGCGTTATGACGTCACAGAATATGCTGAGAACCCAATTAGTATTACTACAGCCTTTTTCCCTTGCATATCCATATCCGTCTTAGGTATATATTCTTTGATGTCAGACAACAAGAACGATAACTCAATCAAGCTTCAGCACACACACATCACACATCAACACACACACACATACAACTATATATATATATATATATATATATATATATATATATATATATATATATATATATATATAAAGGCATTGTTATTACATTAATGTTCCTTGTAAACTGCCATTTCTTCAATGCAGAACAAAACCAGCAAGTTCAGTTTCTTTTCTATTGCTTTTTTCCTTTGTCTTATAGCGAAACTTCATTTTAAGTGGAGTATCTTTTTTCTTTTTTTTTACTTTATTGTATATGGTTTCGTTTGGAGGCTTATCTTCTTGGAGTATGTTAAACAGAATATATTTTTAGCTTAAGTTTAGAAAAAACAAATTTTGCTGGATTTTTTTTCCTTTCCGATTCGTGTGTTGTATAATATAGAAAGGGAAAGGTGTCACAAGAGAATGACTACTATGACCATATAGAAATGAAATTATACTAAAACGGAAGAAAGGATATGAAATATTAGTTCTACTTGTAACAATAATGTATTTAATACAGTGTGAAACTTCGATCATATTTATTTCATCTAGATAAATGCACTAATGTAACAATGAAAACAAAATTACTTTTTTCAGGCATGAACTAAAACAAGCATAAACAATATAATCATTATTCAAACGAGAGCTCTAGGACTGCCAATATCTCTCTTCAGTATTCATTTCACATTCAGTAGCTCGTCCATCACATTTATTTTTATTATTATTTTTATTATTTCTGAACATTTTACCATTGCCATCTGCATCTAAAAAGTCACTATTTATTTAATTCCATAACTCATGGACGTGCACAAATCACTTCTTTCCTCCCTCCTCTCTCTCTCTCTCTCTCTCTCTCTCTCTCTCTCTCTCTCTCTCTCTCTCTCTCTCTCTCTCTCTCTCTCTCTCTCTCTCTCTCTCTCTCTCTCTTATTTAGACCAAGACACCATACTAAGATATCATGTAATTGGTTTCCATGCACTTTATTTAATCTGGTGTGCCTTTCCCACGCAGGCTTCACGATCGTGTTGCGAAGGCCAAGGTCATGGCAGTGAACTCTGCATGGAAGCGCAGCAAGAGTTCGCGTCCTCGGCCATCAGCGCCGCCCGGGACGCCGACCCCCTCGCCACACCGCTCGCCTTGACAGTTCCCCCGATAGTGCCATTCCCTGCGAAACACATGGCGCGTTTGATGTTTTGAGGGAAGAGTTGGAGAT
>NW_020872207.1:341456-346241 GCF_003789085.1 Penaeus vannamei
GAGAGAGAGAGAGAGAGAAAGACAGAGAGAGCAAGAAGAGAGAAATGAAGAAAAGAGAAAATGTGTACGAGTAAGAGAGAGGGAGAGAAACAGACAGAGAGAAAGGTCTCTCTCTCAGATAAGAAAAAAATGTGAACTTTTTACCTTTGTCCACTCTCTGAGGTTAAGGTCGAAGAGGTCATCAAACTCTGAAAATTATGTCATATATAAGTCAACAAATACAATTGCCAGTGTATTTGATGTGAATGGTGAGATATGAAGAAAAAAATGATTATCATAATTATTGTGGTCATTTTGTAATTTCTTTCAATTTTGTCGATTCGTGAACTCTCTTATACTATTACAGTATCTCATTATATCATCATTTTGATTATCCTGATTAGCATGATTCATTATTACTATTTTTATCATAATTATTTTTATCATTATAATGATTAATATTATATATTATTATCATAATTCATTAATTATATTACTTTTATCATTATAATTATCATAATTACTTTTATCATTATAATTATCATTATTAATATTATCATTAATACTACATTAACTATCATTACTATTATAATTATTATTATTATTATCATTAATATCATTATTGTTATTGTTATTACTATCATTATTTTCATCATAATTATTATCATTAAAGCCATCATTTTCATTGTTAACATTTTTATCATAATTATCATTATTTTCATTATCATTGTCATTGTTATATCACCTTTATTATCAATATCATTATCATTATCATTATTATCATCATTATCATTATAAAAATAGTCATCATCATTATTTCTATTATTACCATTATCATTGTTATTATCATTATCATTATCATCATCATTTTTATCATCATTACTGCTACTATTACTATTAATACTAATATTGCTATCTTTATCATTACTGTTATTATCATTATTATTATCATTATTATTACTTTGTTGTTGTTGTTGTTAATATCATTATCATTATCATTATTATCATTATTATTATTATTATTATTATTATTATTATTATTATTATTATTATTATTATTATTATTATTATCATTTTCATCATCATCATTATCATTACCATTATTACTATTATTATTATCATTATCATTATTATCATTATCATTATCATTATTATTATTATTATTATTATTATTATTATTATTATTATTATTATTATTATCATCATCATCATCATCATCATCATCATCATCATCACCACTATTATTATCATTATTATTATTATTCATTATCATTATCATTATTATTTTTTCATTATTATCATTATCATTATTATTTTTTTATTATCATCATATCTATCATTATTTTTTTCCTTATCATCATTATCATCACCATCATTATCGCTTCTGATGGTGATAATAGTGATGGTAATAATGGCGCTAATAACCTAAACAGTAACAAGAATAATAACGATAAAGATACCAATGATAATGACAAAATGATAGTAATGATAAAGGAAATTATATTGAGGATAATGACGAAAAAAAGGATGATACTAATGGTAGTAATAATAACAATAAAATAATGATAAAATGGCAATGATGATAATGATAACAATAATAATGATAACGATGATGGAAATAATAATAATAATGACATTGATAATAATAAAAAATATATAATGAATAATAATAATAATAATATAATAATAATAATAATAATAATAATAATAATAATAAAATAAATAGTAATAACAATAATAGTAACAATGATAATGATAATAATAATAAGGAGAAGAATGATAGTAATAAGGGTGATAAAAATAATGATGATAATAATAATAATAATAATAATAATAATAATAATAATAATAATAATAATAATAATAATAATAATAATAATAATAATAATAATAACAACAATAATAATAATGATAATAATAATGATGATGATGATGATAATGATAACAATAATTTTAAGTTAGAAGCACCCTGAGAGCGCATACCTCCGCCAAGCAAAAGGGTCACTGGTGTTATAACAAATTCCTGGATCCGGACCCTGATCTGGGTCGCCACCGGAAGTGAATGGCATCTAAGTTGGACTAAGACACGCATCTGATAAAAAAAAATCATGAAAAAAATTTTCATAACTTTTTTAATCCTGCTAATTTTCGAAACAACGCACAGATTTACAGATAATGGAATAAGAATAAGAATAATAAAAATGATGATAATGATGGAATAATAATGATAATTATAATAATGATAATAATGATATTAGAATAATAATGATAATGATTATAATGATGATGATAATAATAATGGTAATAATAACATTAATAACAACAATAACAATAATAATGATAAAAATAATAACAATAATAATGATAAAAATAATAATAACAACATTAAAGGAATAAAAATAATAGCAATAATAACAATGATGATAATAACAGTGATAACGATGATAATGATAATGACGTTAATAACAACAATAGCGATGAAACTGGTAATGGTGAAAATAATAGCAAAAAAATAAAAGAAGAATGACAATAAAAACGTTGCTTTATGATTATCATCTTCCTTGGTATCATCACTATCGAGAGCACCATCACCTTTATCGAGGACTGTTGTCGCTCTCTAATAAAGCAATCATTAAACGCTATTTATCGCTAGCACAATTATAATGATTTAACACGTCATCCAAAATTTTGAGCATATCACGTCACTCACCTTTTGTAAAGTAAATATCATCGGTTACATTCCTGAGCCATTTCTTGGTATTTCCTTCCCCGTTCATGAAACTGAAGAAGGAAATGATGGCTCTGCGGGATAAACACGGGAGAGTGGAGATAGTTTAGTTTAGTCCTTTATTTACCACCCTGGCTAACTGCACAGGTGTGGGCAAGCTGTGGTACATTTGATACATGGTCAAAGCATTATATAATAGTATTACAGTGTAAATCTAGATCATAAAATTATTACGGTCTAAAATATATCATTTAAAAGAAAAGAACAAACAGTCATTTATCTGTGTGTGAAATGTGGAGGGAGGGTCCCGTACAGTTTAATAGCATTGTCGCTCCAAGAAGGTGAGACTACGTGAAACTCTTGGGAAGTGCTCTTAACATATCAAAGCGCGGAAGGTTGTATTTCTTTGATCTACGGAGAAGAGGATCTCTGATCTACGTTATCAAAGCATACCAACGAAGAATAGCGAACTGTGAATACAACACGAACGTTTGTAAACGTTTCTTACTCGGCGGGATCTCTTATGAGTAATATCACAGGGACGTCGTCGGGAATCCTTCGTTTGTCGTCGGCGTGGATTTTGATGAGTATGACTCTCCCGTTCAGATTTCCTTCTTGGCTCTCCGTTCCTGAAAATAAAAGGATAGCATAGATGTCAAGTATCAAATGCATATTGATAATTATATATATATTAATTTAAAGAACTGCTGTCTCACTATTAACACAAGTTATGCTAAGTATATGTGTGCATATGTGTACAAATACAAATATAAATGTACATATATACATACATACACACACACATATACACAGACACACACACACACACACACACACACAATAGCGAGTAAACCATACAAATTATTATGTATTTAGCTATATCTGATATTTCACAGAACACTCACTGGCTAAACGTGGTGACGTCATTAGAATTATAAAAAAAAAAGGAAAAATATAAGTAGAAGAAATATTTAATATTTTAAATGAATATGAGTGATGAGCCTGGGCTAAGCTCAGAAGTTGCCAACTAGGATTTTCGTCAGTAGTTATATCTAATGTAAAGAAACCTGATTGCACTTATCAATCCCGTGGAGATGGCCATCTGCCGTGTGGTTATGATTGCAAAACGGAGTAAAAAGTTTCTGTTAAAGCATCTGCAAGGCCAATTATACCTATACGTTTACACACGTGGCTTGGGAGGCTTGGGTTTCCTTTAGGCTTTCCTCCTAGCATGATTTCCCTTGTAAATTTCCTCCCTGGCGTCGCGTAGCCACGCCACGCTCGGTCGCCCTCCATCCAAATACGCCTCGGGCACCCATCAGGCCTATAAGAGGTCAGCAGAGCTTGACCCATCTCTCACTCGCCCTCACTCGCTCACTACGCTCCCTCCAAGACCTCACGCCCGCCGCCGGCCAGCCCCTGCTTTGCTAGCGGGCAGTCCGGGCTTTCACTCGGCACCGCCAGTATATCGCATTCTTCGTATCGCGTTACTCTCTACTAGTGATTCTTAAATAAAGGGTTAAGCCACATCGGCGTATCACTACTGCCCACCAGTATTCAGTCAATACATAGGAGGTCCACACCTCTTACAGCGGCCTCTTCCAACACCTGATCAGGAAAAAGTAATTAAAAGTCTACTAATTGGTTACTCTTTCGAAAGGTTTATAGATTGGCATCATTTGAAATGAATTTAATCATCAATCAAAGAAATGGAAATGAAACCCACTATCGTCCTTAATTAAACACAGCAACGGCAGGAACATGCTTGGAAATGATGTCAGTAAAAAATGGTGATAATAATAATAATGATTATAATACGGAATCTAAAAGATTTGTACTCTAAAACCATAACCAAAACGCGAAGGAGTTACTAATGAAAACGAAGACCTCCCTTTCCCTCCCTCCCCCCTCCATCCAACCCCCATACTTCCTGGGTATCTTACCGAAGTGGATGAGGTCTTCGGCCGCATACACCGCCCGTGGCCACACCCCCGTCGCCCCTCCACCAGGTAGCGCGTCCAGGAGTTCCCGGACTGCGGAAGGACACCAGGAAGGTCCTGCTCGCGCGGAGGGCGAAA
>NW_020872210.1:2500-5000 GCF_003789085.1 Penaeus vannamei
AATATTTATATATAACTTTTCTTCTTGTCATTATTGTTATTGTCAGTATCAACATAATTATCATGAACACCATTATCATTATTATTATTATTATTATTATTATGATGATGATAATGATGATGATGAGAATGATGATGATGATAATGATGATGATTGATGATGATGATGATGATGTTGAATGATGATAATAATGATGATGATGATGATGATGATGATGATGATGATGAAAATGTATTATTATTAACATTATTATTATTATTATTATTATTATTATTATTATTATTATTATCATTATTTTTTATTATTATTATTATTATTTGTATTTGTATTATTATTATTATCATTATTGTAATTATTTTCATTATCATTATTATCATTTTTTATTACTATTATAATCTTTATCATTATCATCAATATTATTGTTGCTCATCATTACCATTTTAATTATTTGTTTTGTTATTGTTATTTCTATTGCTTTTTATTAGTAGTAGTACCATTATTATTATATTACTATTTTTATCATCATCATTATCATTATTACAAGGATGACCCGTTTTATGTTATATATGAATGTTATATACGAGTGTATGTGATGTAGATATACACATATATATCTGCGCCAGAGGAAGAGGCAGGACGACCAAGCCATCTATCACAAGCTGCCATATATCGGTTCCTCAGCCATTAATAACTCCAAAAATCCGGGTGAGGGGAGAGAGGGAAGGGAGGGGAAAGGGAAGGGAAGTGAGACGGGGAAGGGAGGGAGGAGGGAAGGGAGAGGGGAGGGAAGGAAAAAGGGAGGGAGGAGGGAGGGAAGGGGGAGAGGAGGGAGGAGGGGAAGAAAGGGAGAGAAAGGGAGGGAGGGAAGAAAAGGGGGAGAGAAAGGGAAGAGGGAAAGGGGAAAGGGAAGGGAGGAGGGAGGGGAGGGAAGGGGAAGAGGAAAGGGGGAGGGAAGAGGGAGGGGAGAGAAAGGGGGAGGAGGGAAGGGAGGGAGAGGGAGGGAGAGAAAGGGGGAGGAGGAAAGGGAGGGGATGTTGAAGGAACAGGGATGTCGGTGGAAAGGGAGAGAGAGGGGGTGAAGAAGGAGGGGGAGTGAGAGAGGGAAGGGAGGAGAAGAGAGAAAAGGAAGAAGGAGAGGGAAAGGAAGACGGAAAGGGAGGAATGAGGGGGAGATTGAACAGAAGAAAAGGGGCCAACGTAGGGGAAGAAGGGAATAATAATAAAAAAAAAACGAAGAGAAAGAGAGAAGGGAAGCAAAACGGGAACCGGAGCGAATGAAGGAGAGGGGAAATGGAAAGAGAGAAAAGGGAAGGGGGAAATTTGGGGGGGAAGGGGGGAAGGGGGGGGAGGGGGGCCGAATATGGATAAACCAACCTTCCCTCTCTCGGCAGCCTTTACCCTAGCTGTCGTGCAAACAGGAACTAACAGCGCGGTAAAGCCACTAAATTGATTGCGAAAATTGGCCAATAGTTCGTTTGTTTGTCCTCTCCTTCATGGCGGGACAAGGGCCGCCGCGCCTCCGCCGGCTGCGGCTCCCGGCCCGGTGGCGGGTTGCGTCTTTTTCTTTTTTTTTTTTTTTTTTTTTTTTTTTTTTTTACTCTGTCTCTTTTTGTTCTTCTTTTTTTTCCCTTTTTCCCTCTTCTTTCTTCTTCTTGTTTTTTTATTGTTTTTTTTTCTCTCTTTTTTTCTCTCTCTGTTTCTTTCCCATTTTTTCCGTTTCCTCTCCACTTTTGGTGGAGTGGAGGGATTTGGTCGAGAGGAGGAGGGGGAGGAGGCAGAGGGGACCGGAGGGGGTTTGTGGATACATTTTTGGAGATGTCATTTTTATTGTTATTTTTATTATCATCATCATTATTATTGTTATTGGGGATATAATAATTATCACCATTGTTAGTGTTATTGTTATTATTATCATTATATTGTTATCATTATCATTATATCATCATCATTATTACCACTATTATGATATCTATCATAATAATCATTATCCTTTCTATCATTATTATTACTAAAATTATCATCATCATCATCGCAATCATTATTATCACTATTGTTATTAGATCATTATGATCATCGTCATCGTTGTTATTAATACTATTACTATCATCCTCATTATCATAATCATCATAGGTGTTATTATTTGTTCTCAGTCATTCCTCTGTTTTTTGTCTTTGCTATTTATGGTTAAAAAAAAATATTTCCACTTTCGATAGTCTGCTTTTTATATTTGAGTTTGTCTTTTAGTTGTACTTTAGTTTACATTCAGTATTTTAGTTTAGTTTGCCTTTTTTTTGTTTTGTTTTGTTATATTTTTCATATCATAGTTTGCCTTTTTCATCATCTGTTCATCAGTCCATAAAACTCTTCTTATTTTCGTTGATTTGCATCTGAACATCTACCCAACATACCATGCACACACATACACACACACACACAACAATATATATTATATAACAATATAATATATATAATATTATATATATATATAATAAAAAATAAA
>NW_020872210.1:7500-15000 GCF_003789085.1 Penaeus vannamei
TATATATATCATATAGACACACTCACCTTGTACATAAACACGTTTCACTCAGCCTCAAAACCAACACAAGATTCTCGAAGGAAAGAAAAAAAAAAAATCCGATAAGATAAACGGCAGAGAGAGAGAGAAGAGAGGGAGAGAGGAGAGAGAGAGAGAGGAGAGAGAGAGGAGAGAGAGGAGAAGAGAGGAAGAGAAGAGAGAGGAAAGAGAGGGGGGAGAGAGAGAGAGAGGAGAGAGAGAGAGAGAGAGAGAGAGAGAGAGAGAGAAGAGAGAGAGGAGAGAGAGAGAGAGAGAGAGAGAGAGAGAAGAGGAGAAGAGAGAGAGAGAAAAGGGAGGAGGGTGAAAAGGGGGCCTCTTTCTTGCACCTAATGATCGTGTAAGTACGAAAAGCACTCTCACTCGCCCTCGGTCTGCCTTACTCTTTCGGAGGGGGTGGCGAGGGGGGGAGGGGGGAGGGGGGGGGGAGGTCGGCCTTGGATGATTATAAGTGGCACTCAGGAGACCCGTCGTAAATTCCCCTTTTCGAGATTGAAGCTAAGCTAAGCGGTTGGGGAGGAGGGGGGGAGAGGCAGGGGAGGAGGAGGAGGGGGAGGGGAGGAAGAGGAGGGGAGAGGAGGTTAGAGGAGGAGGAGGAGGGGGAGGAAATAGAAGAGGATGGGGAGAGGAGGAGGGGAGAGGGAGAGGAGGAGGAGGAGGGTAGAGAGGAGGAGGAGGGGGGAGAATAGGAAGAGGACTTGGAGGAGAGAGGGAGGAGAGGAGGGGGAGAGTAGGAGGAGGAGGAGGGAGAATAGGAGAGACTGGGGAAGAGGAGGGGAAGTAGAGGAGGAGGAGGAGGTGTAGGAGGAGAGGAGTCGGGGGAGGTGAAGGGAAGGAGGGTGGTAAGAGAGGAGGGAGAGAAGGAGGAGGAAGAGGAGCATCCGTAGGATAAGATGGAGATGGAGACAAGCTGATAAGAGGGTAAAGGAAGGCATAAAACAGGCGAGAGAAAGGGTTGTGAAAAAGATGGAGGAAAGAAAGGCCGGGATAAAGCTGTAGAAAGGAGGAGAAGGAGAGCAGGCGGAGGAAAGACGAAGGAGAAGGGATGAGAGACAGAGGAGGAGAAGGAGGAAAATAGAAGGAGACAGATGAAAGTAAAGACAGGAGGAGGAAGAGAGACAAACAAATGGACAGACAATTAAACATGAATAGACAAAGAAACAAAGAAACCGAAACCATTGAATAAACTCACACACCTACAAACAAATAAATCACTGGAAAAATCAAACAAACAAAAAAGAGATTTTTGTCTTTTGTTGTTATAATCCTCTGTCTCTGTCTGTCTGGTTGTCTGTCTTTCTCTCTCTCCTCTTCCCTCTCTCTCTCTTCTCTCGCGCTCTTGCCCCTCTCTCCTCTCTCGCTTCTCTTCTCTCCTCTCTCTCTTCTCTTCTCTTCTCTCCTCTCTCTCTTCTCTTCTCTTCTCTCTCTCTCTCTCTCTCATCTTCTCTATCTTATCTATCTATCTATCTATCTTCTTTCTATTCTCTCTTCTCTCTCTATCTCTCCCTCCCTCTTCTTCTCTCTCTCTTGATTTCTCGTCTCTGTCTCTCTCTCTTCTCTTCTCTCTCTCCTTCTCTCTCTCTCCTTCTTCTCTCTCTCTCTCTCTCTCTCTTTACTCTCTCTCTCTCTACACAAACAAACCGGAGTGACAGGTAAACAAATGAACAAACAGAGTAACCAACGAACAAGGGAAGAAGCAAAGAAACCAGCGTGCAGACAAACAAGACAAAAAACACAACAAAAACAAACGACTAACAGACGGACAAACAAACCAACAAACACAACGCATAAACAACCCTTAAAGCCAGCCACCCTCGTCCCATAAGTTTCCCTTTCCTCGTTAACTGTTTTCTTTTTGTTGAGTTTTGTATTTTGTTTATTTAGTTTTGTTTTCGCTGTTGTTGTTTGTAACGAAAGGGCGTCAAGTATTTCAGAGAGGTTTCCTAAGTGCGCTGAGCTATTGTGCTTTTGGTTGTTGTTTACTGTTGTTGCTTTTGTTTACTGTTGTTGCTTTTGTTTACTGTTGTTGCTTTTGTTTACTGTTTTGCTTGTTTTTGTTGTTGTATTTACCATTTGTATTCTTTTTGGTTCGGTTCCTGATGTTTGAAGGAGGAGAGAGAGGAGAGAGAGAGAGAGAGAGAGAGAGAGAGAGAGAGAGAAGAGAGAGAGAGAGAGAGAGAGAGAGAGAGAGAGAGAGAGAGAGAGAGAGAGAGAGAGAGAGACAGAGAGAGAGAGAGAGAGAGAGCAAGAGAGAAGAAGAAGAGAGAGAGAGAGAAACAGAGAGAGAGAGACAGACAGACAGACACAAGACAGAGAAACAAACAACAACAAAACAAAAAATATACGAACAGACTGACAACGAAAGAAACAGAAAGCGCCGTTGAATACTCACCCATTAATCCCATCCCGCCCATTCATAAAATCCCTCAGTCAGTCGTCGCAGCTCCTAGTGAATGGCTCGCCGGCCTTGTCATCCGTCATCTGTTGCAGCCCAGATAGGGAAGACGTCGACCTCACACGCGAAAGAGATTGATTGAAATATATATTCTGGCGGATGAGGGCGGATTGACATGCACGGCGATCTGCCTCTTATGGTTTTGTCTTCGTGTTTCTGTTTTTCTCTTTGTTTTACCGTCTGTTTGTGTGTGTGTTGGTGTTTGTATATTTAACTCTTGTCATTCTTTCTGTCTCTCTCCGTTTCTGTTTGTGTATACGTCTGTCTCTCTGTCTGTTCTGTCTGTCTGTTTGTTCTCTCTCTCTCCTCTCTCTCTCTCTCTCTCTCTCTCTCTCTCTCTCTCTCTCTCCCTCTCTCTCTCTCTCTCTCCTCTCTCTCTCTCTCTCTCCTCTTCTTTCTCCTCTCTCTCTCTCTCTCTTCTCTTCCCCTCTCGCTCTTCTCTCCTTCCCCTTCTCCGTCTCATTTACCCCTCTCCCTCCCCTCCCTCTCCTCCCCCCCCCCCCCCCATTGCCTGTTTTCTGGTCGTCTCTCGCTCAAGTTGCAGAGTTCCCGGCGCGAGGGCGAACGTTTCCGTTGCAAAGTTTTATTGATAGAATTACAAGTTGATGAGATTCCTTTCCGTCTGTCTGTCTATCTGTCTGTCTGTCTGATTCTGTTTCTCTATTTGTCTGTCTGTCTGTCTCTCTATTGTGTTGTTGTCTCTCTATTTCTCTATGTATTAATCTAGGTATCTCTACCCTTCTCTCTTGCCTATCCTTCTTTTCTTTTTCTTTCTTTTTCTTTCTTCTTTCTTCTCTCTCTCTCTCTCTCTCTCTCTCTCTTCTCTCTCTCTCTCCCTCTCTCTCTCTCTCTCTCTCTCTCTCTCTCTCTCTCTCTCTCCTCTCTCTCTCTCTCTCTCTCTTCTCTCTCTCTCCTCCTCTCTCTCTCTCCCTCTCTCTCTCTCTCTCTCACTCTTTCTCTCTCTCTCCCACCACGCGCCATGTCATTGCCTCTTCTGCCGTTGCTATTTAAGGCTGGAACTGAGTTGTCTGCGCGTGTGACGTCACGGGAGGCGTTGCCTTTGTTTGAGTTTCACGTATCTATGCGTTTACGTTTGCGGGTGTTCATGCTTGTATATTCGGGTCTTTAAGTTTGGCTGTGTTTAATGTATATATATTATATATATATATATATATATATATATATATATATATATATATATATTATATATATATATATATATATTATATATAATATATATATATATTATACATTACATATATATATATATATATATATATATATATATAATATATAATATATACTATATATATATATATATATATAATATGTATTATATATATATAGTATTGTATGTATACGACATACACTATCTCTGAGTGTATTTAGACAACCCTATTTATATATTACGTATTTGATTGCACATATTTTTACACACGTAAAAGCGCATGTATACATAATGTGCATGTATGTATGCGTGTGTCTGTTGTCATAAAGAACAGAGGTTATTGATGAGGACGCGAGGGAGGAGGGGCAGGGGAGGGGAGGGAGAGACGAGGGGAGGGGGAGAGGTCGGAGGTCAGAGAGAGGGAATGTAGAAAGAAGAGAAAAATGAGAAGAAGGGTAGAAAGGGTATACGGAGAGGTTTAGGGAAAGGGGAAGAGAGAGAGAGAATAACGAATAGGAGGGGTTGGGATAGAGGAGAAGGGTCTGGGGAGATATTTGGAAGAAGGAGGGAGAAGAAAGAAGAAAGAGGAAGAGAGAGGAAGGAAAGGAGAAGGAAATGAAGAAATGAGGAAGAACGGAAAGTAAAGAAAGGGAGAGGCCAAGAAAGGGAGATTAGTAAGGAAAAAAAAAGTAAGTGAGGAAGAGTAAGACAGTAAGAGTAGAAGGAAGAATAGGATTAAGAGCAAGTAAAGAGTAGGAGAAGGAAGAGGAAGAGGAAGAGCAGTAAGAGGAGAAAAAGGAAGAGGAAATAGAAAGAGTAGGAGAAGAAAAAGTAAGATGAAGACAGTAAGAGTAGAGAAGGAAGAGGAAGAAGAAGAGAGTAGAGGAGAAAAGGAAGAGGAAAGTAGAGAAGAAAAGTAAGATGAAGAGCAGTAAGAGTAGGAGAAGGAAGAGGAAGAAGAAGAGCAGCAAGAGGAGAAGAAGGAAGAGAAAGAAGAAGAGCATAGAGGAAAAAAGAAGAGAAAAAGGAAGAAGGAAGAGTAGAGAAGAAAGAGTAAGATAAGAGCAGAGAGAAAGAAGAGAAGAGAAGAAAAGAAGAATAGAGGAAAGAAAGTTAGAAAGGAGAAGAGGAGAAGAAGGAAGAGAAGAGGAAGAGCAGTAAGAGGAGAAGAAGGAAGAGGAAAGAGGAGAGAGCAGAAGAGTAGGAAGAGGAAGAGAAGAACAGCAAGAGAGAAAAGGGAAGAAGAAGAAGAAGGAGAAGAAAGAAAATATGAAGAGAAGTAAGAGTAAAGAATGAAGAGAAGAGGAAGGGGGGGAAGGGAGGGGAGAGGACCAGCCGAAGAGTTTCATTCAGGTTTAAACGCTGCAGTCGTGGCGGTTGCAAGTTGCATGTCGTGCTAAGTTACGAGGAAAAGGGGACGCGGAAGGGGGGAGGGGGAGGGGGAGGCAGGGGAAAGAAGGAGGGAAAGAGGAGATGAGAAGAGAAGTGAGGATGAGAGAGGAATGAGAAGGAGAGAGGATTGAGAGGAGAGAGAAGGGGAGTGGGAAAGAGAGGAATGGAAAGGAGAGAGGGAAAGAGATGAGAGATAAAGAGAGGAGAGAAAAATGGAGAGGGATAGAGAGCAAAAAAAAGACGACGGAAAGAGAAGAAGGGAAAATTGAGATAAGAGGGAGAAGACAAGGAAAAGAAGAAAGAGAGAGAGAACATAACGAAAATGGAAGAAGAAGACGGAATGGAGGGAGAAAGACGAAGAGGAAAAGGGAAGGGAAAGGGGAGCAAAGAGAAGAGAAAAAAAAAGAAAACTGAAATACTAGAATGAAGAGAAAAAAGAACGAAACGGAAAGAGAGAAAAAGAGACAGAAGAGAGAGAGAGAGAGAGAGAGAGAGAGAGAGAGAGAGAGAGAGAGAGAGAGCAGAGAGAGAGAGAGAGAGAGAGAGAGAGAGAGAGAGAGAAGAAAAAAGGAAAAAGAGATAGAAAAAATGATACAAAAGATAAGGGGCCAAACAAAAGTGAACAATGAAAATAGAAATAAAAGATTAACAGCGAATGACGAAAGTAGGGCGACGAAAGAGGGTAAAAGAGGGGAGAGAAAGAGAATAGAAGGAAAAGAGAATGTTATCAGACCTCTATATTTCGTCTCGACTTTGCCTTGAAATTGATCATTTGTTAACGAAGGAGGAAGAAGAAGAAGAAATAGAAGAAATAGAAGAAGAAAAAGAAATGAGACAGAGCGAGAGAGGAGGAAAACAATGCGAGGAAGATATTAAAGGAGGATATTGTAAAAAAGATATATAATAACAATAACAAAGATGAAAATGGAAAGAGTGAAAGAATGTATGATAGAAAGGGAAAATAATTTCAAACAACAGGATAAATATAGAAAGAGGTGTATAGAAAAAAATAATAGATAATGATAAAAAAAGGTAAATAACAAATAGAGGAGCTAATAAATGAACGAAATAAACAAGTAAGTAGAGGGAAGCAGAGAGAGGGTGGGAACGTAGAATCACAAAGTATAGGGAAATGAGACGCAAATGAGAAAATAAACCGAAAAAAGGAGGAAATGGAAGTACGAACAAAGGAAACTGGCCAAAGAGGAGAGGAAACGGGAGAAGGAAGGAACAAAGAGAAATGCAGACACAGCGAATGCGAACGAACAAGATAGAAGGATGGGAGAGAGAGAGAGAAAAAAAATCTTCTATGTCCTCCCTGTTCATCTGCGTGTGTGACAGGCAATATCTTTGACGGCGTGATTCATTCTCTCTGTTTCTCTTTTATTCGTTCCTTGCCTTGCATTCTTTCTCTCCCTGGCTCTTATGCACTCTCTCTACTTCGGTATCTCTGTCCTTTCAATCTCTCTCTCTCTCTCTCTCTCTCTCTCTCTTCACTACTTCTCTCTCGTCTCCTCTCTCTCTCTCTCTATCTATCTATCTATCTATCTATCCTCCCCCTCCGCCCTCTCGGTCTATTCGGTATCTCCATCTCTGTCTCTCCCTTTCTTCCCGCTCGCTTGATACGTCTTTATCTCTTGTGCTTCCATTCCTTGTGCATCTCTCTTCTCTGTCTTCCGTCCTCCTCGCTCTCTCTCTCTTTCTCTCTCCGCTTTTTGTTGTTCTCTTTCTCTTCTCTCGCCAGGCAGGCCGAAGCTTAGTACAAGAGACATCCAATAACCAAGGCTCTGCCCAGATAATACCCCCCTCCCTCCCCCCCTCTCCCCCTCTCCCTCCGGTACCCCCCCCCTCCCCTCTCCCCTCCGGTCCCTCCTTTCCACTTCTCCCTCCCTCCTCCTTCCTCCCTTCCCCCCCCCATGGCAGCCACTCCGTCTCCACACCCTTCCACCCGTCCCTCCCTCATTCTCTCCTTTACTAAATTTCTCTCTCTCTTCTCTCTCTCATCTCTCGCTCTCTCTCTCTCTCTCTCTCTCCTCTCCTCTCTCTTCTCTTCCTCTCTCTCTCACCTTCTCACTCTCCTCCCCAGACCCTCCCGTCCCTCCCCCTCGCTGCTCTTCCACCTCTACAACCTTCCCCTCCTACCTACAACCATACCCTCCATCACTCCTTTCCAATCACTCTCCTCCGTTTTCCCCCCCCCTCCTTCACTTGTCACCCACCACCTTTCCCTTGCCCCCCCCTCCCCCCCTACCCTCCCCCCTTCCTCCCCCCCCCATTTCTCCTTGCCACCCGCCCTCCCTCCCTCCTTCCCAACCACACGCTCTCCCTCCCTCCCCTCCCCACCCCCCTGTCTCCCTTGCCACCTGCCCTCCCTCCCTCCTTCCCAACCATATGCTCTCCCTCCCCTCCCCCCGCCCCTCCCTCTCTCCCTTCATTGTTTATGTGGAAC